>CABPRJ010000954.1:1184389-1427161 GCA_902439185.1 Cinara cedri | reverse complement strand
AAAAAAAAAAAAAAAAAAAAAAAAAAATGCCAACCGATAAGTGTGCCGCGCAGCGTCGGCCGCCGCGGTTGATTGATTAAAGTGGAAAGTCATTGGCAGCGGCGTGGCGCGCGGGGAGACGGCGGTGGCTGAATGGAAAATTTACCGGATCAGAAAAGGGGAAAAGTACGTTGAAAGCAAAACCTTTATTATTTGCCCTCGTTAGAAGAAAGTAGTAGTAGTATAGTAGTTTTAGTATAGTAGTGGTGGTAGGGGCAACCGGGTCCGATTCAATTATTTATACTTTGTTATTATGCGTCGGGTAAAAAGGGGTTTTTTGTCGCGGAAAAAAAAAAAGATGGCGTCCGGTCCCGAATTTACATTTTTATGAATAATTCTTTTGACAAAAAAAAAAAAAATATATATATATATGTTCTAAAAGGGGAAAAAACGGTGTTTATATGCAAAAGGGTCCCCACAAAAACGCAGCTGCTTTGATTTTTTTTTCCGCCGAACACCCCATTATTCAAAGATGTCCAGCCGGTCGCCCGATTCCCGAATCCGAATGAAAATTAACATTGAATGACACAATGTTTAAAGAACCGCGCGCGTTTATGTATTTGTACGTATATAAACGCCACCGTTTATTTAAAATCGAAACGCGCGTTATATAGGTGCCGTATTATATTGCAGCACTCCGACAGCAGGAAACGCTCCGAGCATAATAATTAAAAAAAAAAAAAAAAAAAACAATAAAACAATAAAACGCAAACACCTATAATACCTACGCGCCCGTTATAATACGTTAAATTGTATATAGATAAGTTTGTTTAACCTGCGCCGCGTCGAATCCGCGCATATATTATACAGAGTGTATCTGCAGGAAATGACAATTTCCTATAGCTGGTGCGTGTAAATGCACAGGAAACGGTCAAATCCAGCAAATATACACCCTATACAGTATATAAAAAAAAAAAAAAAAAATGTTTACCCATTTCCTCGATAACATCGTGTAAAAACCAAAAAGCCGAAAAATGTTTGTCTCCGCTCGGAACACCTAATACTTACACTGACCTGTTTAAACATTATTTAAAACCTGATAATACGAAACGTTTGAAATAATCGCCGCGTTGTATCATATTATAGTTCATCGCGTTACAATGAAATCAACCGATTCAACCGTTAGTGTCTCATTTATGTTTCATTAATGAAAAAAAAATTATTTTCGACATTTTAAAGACAAGTCTTTCCCGCTGATTATTACCGCCCGCGTTATTTAAAAAAAAAACAAAAACAAAATCAAAAACGACCGTTGCACCTATATTTAAATACATAGGTACTACGATTTCGGCGAAAATAACGCGAATACATAACCACTACGAAGAAAATGTGTTATGTTTTAACAGCCGGAGAAAAAAATCATAATAATGCGAACATATTGTGTGTACGCCAAACGACCAAAGAACAATAATTTTTAACCGGGTGCGGGCAATGGGTATAAAAGGAAACGCTGCTGCGGTGGCATATACGCGTGTATTATTTGGCGCCGCCTTATGCAAATATCTACTTTTTTTACCCGTAAAAGGTCACGTATATATTGACTTAGGTCATATACTATATACACTGCGGCTACAATATAATATTTAACAGCGGTTTAACTGGTGATTTTACTCGTACGGATATATAAAATATCGCAAATCCCGTATTACGACGGTGCACACTGAAATAATATTGTCTACACGGGCAAAAAAAAAAAAAAAAAAAACTGTGCTAGGACAATGGGAACGGGCGCAGCCACTGTTGTAGGTGGGAATTCGGGAAGGTAGGAAATAGACGTATAGACGAAAATTATTAATGGATATCTGTAAGCGACGATTATCTATTGCTAACGAAAAAACGATTCTGGGCGGAGTTCGGTTGATAATGTTGCTTTTTCAACAGTATATATGTCACATTATGGTAAAATAATTACATATTATGCGTTATAATGTATTTTCTTTAATAATACGGTTCTACCATCTTACACAACAGATACCCGCGAAACCTCTCTGCTCGGTTTTTGACAGAAAAAAAACAGCAAATCGCCGCTGGGTTATAATGCGGTATTGTACTGTTACGGTAAATTTGATAATATGGGATAAATGTGGTTAGGAAAAAGCTGTTTGAAATGTTTAAATATGTCTAAAAAACGGCTTGAATGCTAGAAAACTGTCTTCAACAGTAGAACACGACATTTCGAACGCATTTCCAATTGTTCCACGTGAAAACAAATAATATTAAAATATTTTTCGAACGCGGTCGAGTGCGTTTTATACGCGACCTGCAAATATAAAATAATAACGTCATGATTTTCGAATGTGTTTTTATTCCGTTGTCGAAAAATCTAACGTTATTATGTAGACAGCCTGCAGAAGTCTCTTGCACGTTTTTTTTTTTTTTTTTTTTTGTGCGTTTTACACATTTTTTCTATACGTTTGTATAAGCGTTTTCGGAATTCGGCACATCGTGCACTAGAATCGCGTTTTGCCTTGTTTAAATTATATTATGAAAATGACGGTATTTTTTTGGACAATATAGGAAATGTATAATATACTCAAGGCGTGTTGTAATAATGTGTTAGGTATACGTTTTTTCTTTTTTTTTTTTTTATAAATCCGGGTATTTTATTATTATATTATTGAACCTAAACCTCCGACTATACGAGCGTATAACTGTATATTATCAGCATGACGATGGAAGTAATAAATATCGTGTTTAACGAAGGATTTTCAGAAATGAAATATATATATACGTGACGTGACGGTCAGCCACCCGTCGTTATACTTTTTGATGCCGTACTTTTTGTTATACCTCGACAAAAATCGTTTTTGTTCGTTTCACTCGTCGGCGTCGTCGCACATACCCCGAAACTGTGCGGTTGCAGTCCATGATTAGAAACGCTACGTGAAATAATATCACGATTTGTAACCTTTTTTTTCCTTTTTTTCTCCCGTCACATAATGGCAATAATGCCATCGAATCGCAATAGGTTCGTTTATTTCCGTTCAATGGATTTTTGTATTCGGTGAATACCGGTAGGCGAACGCGGTTAATTCATCGAATTTATAACATAATAATCTATACCTAACCTCCTTACATAATACTATTGTAGAAATCGAAGACCTACAACATAAAAACTTATATTATACATTATACCTAGACAAAAAAATCCATTTCAAAAATACAAGGTTTGTGTTACGAACCTAAACCACGTGTCTCCCGGCGCTGAAAAAAATTTTAATATCTATATTTTGAAAGAAAAAAAACTATTTTACCAGATCTATATCGGTCGGCGAGCATTACTGGAACAGTAATTCCACGCGTATCATTTGGTCTTAAAAAGTTTTATTAATCCCCACGTATCGGCACTTACAACAAGCTAATTCAAATCGTTAAGAGGACTACATCCGCATCTACTACTACCCGCATCTACTGACTCGGTCCAACTACCGGGTAACATATAAAAACAATGCTTGCGCGGAATAAGTAAAACTAGCTTAGTTTTGATTATAGAGTAAAAGTACCCATTATGAAATGTACAGAAAACATTATTTCGGTGGGAATGTCATAGGTGTTTTTTGAATTATGAGCTATTAAAAAAGTTACATTTATTTAAAAAACCCCTAAAAATAAAAGGTTTTTGTATTTTTTATATTGAGCTGTATATTTTGAATTGTACAAAAACCCTATGGCATTCCCACCGAAATAATGTTTTCTGTACATTTCATAATGGGTACTTTTACTCTATAATCAAAACTAAGCTGGTTTTACTTATTCCGCGCAAGCATTGTTTTTACATGTTACCCGGTAGTTGGACTGAGTCAGTAGATGCGGGTATAACGTCCTCTTAAAGTGATTCGCGGCCGTGTAATAAATAAAATCGCCGTAATGTCGTACAATATCGTAGATACAATATTGTACCATGTACGATCGTCACACGTTTAAAAATTAATACAATTAATCGATATCAGTATAAATAGGTAGGTGTAACTGACAGAAAGTGACAAAACACGGACCCGAACGGCGGAGCAGCGACTGTAACGGAGCGCATCGGTAACCGAGAAATGGTGACCAGACGGTAAAAAGCCACGGATAAAAAAGCCAAGGAACAAAAAATCCGCGTAGCGAAAAAGGCGCAAATAAAAAAATATTTAACAAGACGTTATTATAAATGTTATTTTGGTGACCTTTGGCCCGGAATGTATCTTCAAGCCGCGTGTCCGTGTATATGCGTATACCTACACTTGCGGCTATGTCATTATATCACGAGGGAGGAGTAAAAGGGGGGAAATAAAGGCTATAATATTATGTTTAAAGGAAATATAGCCGAGCGCAAGAAGCAAACAAATAAAAATAATAACGTGTATATATATGTGTACCTACGTGTATAAACAACACGACCTCTGGACGTCAGACCGCAGCAACAGGTCTACGCGCGGGTCTCTTGACCTATCCCTTCACGGCTATACTAGCGTATCGTATTGTATGCGCGCACGCTCCGAAAGATAAGAGATAACGGAAGACAAACATTTTGAAGGTTTTACACATAAAGGCGTTCGGAGAAGGTAGGTTTTTTTTTTACACCGAAGTCGGACGAGATAGCTGCTGAGTGCCGAGTGACCCCGCGATACGTCGCGCAGACAATCTCACGTGCGGACCCGTCTCCCGGCACAGCCGATATAGTTGATATCCGGTACCCTTACGTAATATCAATAGTAATATTTTAATCGAGTTGAAAATATAGCGTTTCTAAACGCTACATAATTGGTGCATTAAATCATAAACGCAGTTTCGGAGATAAGAGTACTACATTAGTTAATATTTTTATACATACGAGTATTATATAAATCACGGCTATAGATCTATACCTACAATCGCGATGCACGTACGCTCTGTACAATATTATTTACGTCCAGTGGCGTTAATATTGAGTGGGAATGGTGGGCGAACGCCACAGGCCCGCAAAAAATGAGAGACCTATAGACCAAGATATTATTGGACAGGTGAAGATTTTTTTGAATAACCCCACCCCATTTTTTTTTATCGGTCTGATCCTAAGGACCTTAACACAATATTTTGCCTCGGGCATCAGAAGTTCTAGTTACGCTACTGTTTACGTCGTGGATTATCCACCCGATGGGTTACGTGTTCCCTACGGATAAACGGAATCCTCTAATAATTATCGGCTCTCTAAATGACTCTAGTTCCCCTTCATTAATCGTTTAATATCAATAACACAACACTTTGTTTAGACGTGTTTTCCACTGTCGGTCCAAAACCAGTTGATACTGCTCTGGGGAAGTAAGCATCCACTAAGTGTAAACCCAAAACACGGTCGATGAAAAACCACTAATGCAGGCTTAGATAAAACGGGGGAATAAAGCGCAAAACGATTTTGGTCTATGACCGTTGGGTTCGAACTCAACAATAATCCAATGAGACACAATCAGAACAGATGTCGAGTTCTATGATAAGGTAAACCCAAATACTATTAAAACGAATAACGTCATAGCTGGCTAATCAGAGGATCGAATGTCTGTAGCCCGTTTCAAGTAGGGAACATTATACGCTGCCGGGTGATGTATGCGTCATAATTACGATTATACTGTCCCTTTGGCCTTTGGACGTTTCATTCGAAATTCGATCACGACCATTATAAAACCGACATTTTTATGGTTTTCGTTTAGTTTTCATTGGTTCTATAATATAGAATATTATTGATCCGTTGAATATTTCAAAAGCAGTTTGTTTTATATTCCGGGCATAATAATAAAGAAAATCCGCGCGCTCAAATTGATGAGGTATTTTCGGTCGGTCAACACTCTTTGAGACAATATTAAAAAAAAATAAACCGTTCAAAAAGTCGTATATAATGCAACGATTCTATAATGAGTTCGTTTTAACGATATTCTAAATTTAGTCACCATTAATGAACTCAAATAAACCTAAAAATTTCAATTCGAAAATAATGTATACTCTGCGTCGTTTTTTCGAAACGCGATAGTAAATATTATTGTTTGGGAAGTTTTTAAAATTGTAGTAACTTTTCAATTAAACCGACTTTTCATTTTGGAAGTGCTTTTAAGTATCCTAGACCGGGGTCTCACTGCCTGTAGCGATCAAATGATTTCGTTGTAGACGATGAAGCTTATTTTTTAACAACTATTTACGCGTAAATTTGTTTTAAAATATATTATACTAGCTGTCCCGCGCCCGTTATTGCCCGTGCCAATTTTCATTATTATTTGACTCGTATTCATTTTTGGTTTTGGCCGTGTTAGAATTGTATGAAATTGAATGAAATAGGTGGAAAGTTAGTAGTCCACCTTCGGCGGACTAAATGTGTTCTATTGTAAAATTTTAACAGTGTAAATAATATTAGTAATAATAATTAAAACAGTTTTTTTTTTCCGTGGTAACCCTTGAATAAACGAAAATAAATGAATACGCAATTAGATATTCGTACCTAATATACCAAAACTAAAAACCATTCACCCCCTTAGGGGTTAAATTTTCAAAAATCCTTTCTTAGCGGATACCTACGTCATAATTACGATCTGCGATTACGGCTTTACTCGATAATATCACGTTATGGATAGAGCAATTAATATTTTCTCACGAACATACACGACCGAAACGATATAAAGTTTAGGACCGGTCGCAAGGGGTCGTGATGACGTTGAAATACACGACACACATAGAGTTAATAATAATTGAACAGTATATTTCACCTATATGTGTTGTTATCGTAGTAACCTGATATCAAAATACAAACACATAGTGGACAGACTATAATAACAATATAAGTAAAGTACTTTAACCGGTGTTATAAACAAGTAAAATCAATAAAAATACATTTAATATTTTCCCAATAATAATATACAGAGTGATTATTTTATCGTAAACTAGCGATAAAAAAAATAAGAAAAAAATATTTCAAACAAGATCGTTATAACGATTTACATGTATAAGGTCTGAAAAAAAAGCAAACACAAAAATCAATTTCATTCCAAAATTCGAATCGTGTGCGATTCATCGTTGATTAAACAATCACTCTGTACGATGAAAAAATACCGATAGGCGGGATCGTTGTTTTTCGTAGGTACCTACTACCTACTGAATAATAAGGATAAAATAAAAAACTGTTTGCGATATAAGGTATCTACGGTTTTTTTTTTATTATAGGGAATCTATATAATGCGATTATAATTTTACGATTAAAATGAATACCTAATATTTTTTTTCTTAGATCAAGGTTGAACGCCTACACTCCTGCCCGTCGTGAAAACCACGGTAAATGCTGAAAATAAAAATAACAAATCGAATATTAGGTACACGTACTTCAAACCCATTATACGACACTATCCACTGGTGATGGTAGGGATATACATTATTACTGATAATTCAATAATAACGTCCAACGTCCGTCGTCGTAATACTTGTAACATAAGAAAAAAAAAGGAAACAAGTATTACGCATTTTGCTTTTTACGCGGTAAAGAGGGTTTTTTTTTTTTTTTTTTTAACACAATGCGCAATGCACAACCATGACTCCTGAGGTTCGTTGTGTGGTCTCCACCAGCACATAAGTATACGAATATTATATTCCTTTCTCGCAAACACGGCCATACGAAATTGGCACCACCACCACGTGATGACCTTTTTTTTTTTTTAAACCTACATTTCACTTACTTCCTGTGGAGATAGCTATAATATTATTAATGATCGATCGGCATTGCGGGTATCTTCTGCTTGTCGTTGTATACACGCAAAACCGGAGTTTTGCGCAGCAGAAGAAGAAAAAAAAAAGAGAGACCATTACGAATTACAGTTATACCTACATCATCCCTTTTGTACTTGGCAATATAATATTATTGTACGATTCTCTATACATACTTACTACTTGTATAATTTTACAACGCGAATGAATTTATGTGTATTACGCCCGAAGTAATCTGTACATACACCGTGAAATATTTCCCGACAATATCGAAAAATATAAATTCTCTACACTGTTTATTGTTGTTGAAAACGCGCGTGTAGAAGTTTTACTTTCAAAGTGGTAACATTAGAATATAAAGGCTGATATGTGTACTGTTTTATGGAAGGGAAGTGAAAAAGGAACATATGTAAAGTAATATGAATGAATAATCTGTACGCAACGATAAACCGTTGCTGAGAAAAAACGATTCTGAACAGAGTATCATTAGTCGTAGTTTGTTGCGTATTGGTTTTACTAAGATGTGATTTTTTTTTTTCCTGTCTGTAAACAACTTTTCGATCATAAATCTCGCTCTGATTATTAAGTGTAGCATCTTTTCTGAATGTATATTGTATCCAGTTATTGGTGCATTAGATAATTCATTTTTAATTTCCGATTTTCATATGATTTTCTATTTCGTTTTTCCAATAACTGCCAAAAAGCGGAAAAGTTTACAATAACAATATTTCATTAACTATTTTAGATTTTTTTTTTTTTTTTGTTGATTGAAAATTAGACACCTAAAATGTTCACAGAATGGGTATTCTTATTCGTCTTTTCTGAACGTGGTATGATTTTAATTTTATTCTGGGGATATTTAATATTTGCCATTTTGAAGTTTTTTTTTAGTTTTTACTCAGTCCTGTAAAATTGTTTGAAAATTTAACGCAAAGTCCACAGTGGTGTAACCAAGATTTATTAATGGGGGGGGGGTCCGTGTGGTCTAATGAGGTTTAGAGATCTACAACCTTCTTAATCTTACCTAATTTAGTTGTTTGTTTATAACTTCAAATGTTGACGAAAATCATAAAAAAATACGGTATTTCAAAACAAGTATAACCGAACTTCACTCAGAATCGTATTTCGTTAATTATAATTTATAGTTTCATATAGGTTTCAATTAAATAACTCTATTCATCCCATTTTCTTAACTTCCCACCTATAACAGTGGCACGCCCATTAGCAGTATCGGCTCTCTTTTCTATTTGTGGCCAAGATAATCCAGAAATAAACAGCAATTTTACAAACGATTGCCATTTTTTCTCTTTTATTAAGAAACCTTTAAAGTAAATTAAAAAACGACATCATTCTTGCATCAACTAGATCAAAAATGATCAAAGTTCCAATAAAGTTTTTGACTGGAACAGTATGTTTGGAAGTCGTTTACAGACACACACACAAAACACATCATATGTAGTAAAACCAATACATTTCTTGCTTCGTTTAGAATTTAACAGTAACACTACATTTATTATAAATTGGCAACCTTGTGTTGAATTGTTAGTCTTAAATTTATATAAAAAATATTGTATTCGAATGTCATGTATTTATACTTAAAATATTATACGTATGAAACAAGCCGCACATACTTCGTGAGAAGTTTAAATAGTATATAGGATACAGCAGTATAGGGTTATTTAGTAGGTATAACATATATAGTGAAAGCAAAGAGAAAACATTGCAATAAAAAAAAAAAAAACGTTTTGAACTGGAAATTGGTAAACTTCTTAAGTTATATAGTTGTTAATATTATAATCACGATTTTTTTCTTCGAGGTAATCCAAAAGTCAACAAAAATAAGCTCTATAAATTCTGTCGTTTGTTCTCGGGTTATGAAAAAATAGCTCGGAATCATTAAAAATAGTTTTATAATAGGTTTAAAATTTACATTTTTAACGTTATATAATTGAAAACATCGGTGCGTTAAACCGAAAAGAGTTTCGCGAAAAAAACAATAAATCTTGGCAAAATGTATAGCTTCTTCACAATACCTATTTAGAAATTGAAAAAAATGATAGAAAATTACGAAGATTATTATTACACGCGTGTTGAAACGTTAAATTACTTAAATTGTTAACATTACGTTTATAATATACGGTTTGTCAAATATCAAATGTTTGAGTTAATGTTTTTTCATGTTTAATATTGATTATTGTTTACTAATTTACCTATAAACTTATGAACTTTTAGATTCTGAGTTTAGCGAAAAATGTCTTGGTTTTAATAAGATGTTTATTTTTTTTTATGTGAACACTTTTTATACCAGAAAGCATACTCCGATTATCAAGTATAGCACTTTTTCTGAAACGAAATTTTCTCTGGGTGGTACTTTATAAAGGTCAGCTTTTGAAACTCTCATTAATATTCGAAATAATGAGGAAAACCTCGGTCTTTAGGTTAAAAATAAAGTTGTCATTGAAAACCGTTCTTATTTATTTTTTGTTATTATTAGGTATTTATTATTTTTATCTTTTTTAAACAATCATTGTTGTCATGGAAACGCACATTATTGTAATCATATTTTACCGTGATATAACATACATATTGTTGGCAAGGCAACACTGTCAACTGAACTCTGCTCAGAATCGTTTTTTCGTTAGCAATAGTTGATCGTTGCTCACAGATATACGTTAAATTCCCGTCTGTATCCTACCTTCCCACCTTCCCATCAACAATAATGTCTGCGTCCACGTGCTAAGTATGTTCGTCGTTTGTATAATAATATTCCTAATACGGGTTATTATTACTGCTTTTTTTTTTTTTTTATCTGTTGTTATTATCGCGTTTAATTGAACTTGAGACCGTTATTCCGGGACGTTACATATACTTAAAATTAATCTGTTGAATTTTTAACGTTAACACTATATAATTTAGATACGTTATTTACCGAGATCGTAATATATTGTCTCGAAACGGTTGTCGATGTACATTGTATAGAAAAAAAATAATGAATAATAATAATAATTTGTATATTCTATTGCGGTCCATTGTATTAACACTATTAAAATCGACCAAAATAAACAAGTATATTAAATTCGCATTTAACGTCGGGCTTTATTAATATGAATTATTTAATGATATGGAATAATCGCGTTTTTGATTTATCTACAACGAATTCAGTGTATCGAGTAAAAAATAATTAAAAAATAATAATAATAACGACGCACACGAACAATAATAATAATTCATAATATTATCGTTAATTATGTTCGTATATTGTCTTTTTGTCAGTACCCGGTCGTTTTATCGAAAATCATTAATTCCACGGTGTGCGTAGGTACGTTCAATGTACGCGTTTAGACATTTGGACCATGACAACATTATGTAGAAAGAGTCTTCCAAAATAATCCGGCGGCGTCCAATTAAAAATTGTCCGTAGGCGCGTTCCGATACTCGACAGTTTGTTAGTGTATTAGTTTACCGTCGGTTTATGTTCGGAAATTCAACGTTCCCAGCTGACGTTCCATCGATTCCGCAGCGTTCAACCGATCTCTCTAGATTGATATTTTCTTATCGCTTTTTATCGGTTCTCGTTGGCCGCGATTTAAATTTGTCCCGCGGGGAAATGACACGCGACAGCGGCCCCAGGGTAATTTCCAAACGGGGGGGTCGAACTAGATTCCTATGCCTATTTACAGCGTACATAGATACTGCGTTGACTGAACGCATAAGGAATGGGTATTTTATTGTGCGCACACATAAGCGTTTATTAGCTTTAACAGATAAAAAAAAAAAAAACGCACAGTAAAGTGCCGAAATCTGCAAGACATTATAATAATATTCTACTGTTTATAGTTTACATTGTGCATTTGAGTATAGACGATCAGATTATCTATTTTCAAATAGTAACATTTTATTTTTATTTTTTACTACAGAGCTTTCGGTACTAGACTATCATAACCCAACAATCAATTAGAACATACACGTAGGTGGATAATATTATATGTTAACTTATATCACGGCAAGTATTAAATACGCACGGTTGCGCGATAGCGAAATCTATAAATATAGTATACGAATAATTAGATAATCAGAGAAATGTACTCAATCTATCTATAACAATAAATATGTAAGTAAAACGATATGGATTTACACGAAGAGTACGACGATGTCTGTCCTACGGAATGTGAGTGGCGGGATGTGGGATTTTGTTTAGTAAAGACGTGAGTGCAATTAGAAGTGGCTTAGAATAGATTTTTGAACCGTCGAGAAATTTGGTGACAATGCGCTAATAACGCTTCACCAATAGCAATTAACAGTACTATAATTGTATAAGAATCGTAATATGGAAATACCGATTTTACATTTATTTTTGTGAATCTCAAGCACATGCATAATTTTTTTTTTTTTTCACGGATACTTTATTATTTTCTGGAGGGGGACACGTCCCGTTCTTTCCATCCCTCCGATGGACGGCCATAAAGGTGCCTATATTATGTACTTGATAATGTATAGCACAAATGTTGCAATCGAGCACAATCTGTTTAGATTGCGTTTGATAACGGAACATTTCGGTATCCAACAGATAATACCGACAGTTTGGTTGAGTTTTTTAACGGTACTTAGATCGTGTGCGTGTTTTTATTTTTTTTTTTTTTTTCGGAAAAGACATTTTGGTTAGTAAAGTACCATTATTAAGTACCATTTTTTCGTATCACGTCGTAAAATATGCCGACATTTTTTATCCATTTAGCCACGAGAATTGAAAAAATAATAATAATAGCGGTCAGAATGGTTTTTCGATTGCAACGATAGGTTATCGTTGTTTCGAGTATATAAATTAAATCGGTTTACAATATCCTATAGACCTTTTAAACCTACATCCACCTACAGCTAGTGGCCTACCTAAGGTGCAAACTGTATAATACGCGTGGTTTTTTTTTTTTTTTCTAACGATGTCAAACGTCGCCCGCACCTATTTTAGCACTTGTTATATTTACGATCTTTATTTATTAGGTATATTCGTTTTTTTTCGCTTTTTCCATGCGTGTATGGCAGCCATTCTGTTTGAAAAGGTAATTTTTTTTCGCCTTGAGTATATTACATTTTTAGTTAGTGTATTATTCTATTTAAAAAAATATCACCGCGTGTCGTGAGTTTTATTGTCGCAGCGTTCGTTTCGATTATCGAATGATCGAATCGAGTTCAATAGGATAGTATAATATAACATAATTTAATTGTGTCCGCGCTGCAAAATGGGAGCACAAAAAAACGTTTATATGCTTTTGTAAATTACGATCAATAAATCTAGACGACCGGAATTCGTTCGTGAATTACTCAGTGACGTATTTATTATATCCTATAGATTTTATGTATAATTTTATTATACCGGTCGTGTCCGGGCTCAAAGACACTTGTCGGATTCGTTTTTAGTTTGTTTTTGTGTGTGTGTGTGTGTGTGTGCGCGCGCGCGCGCGCGCCTTTCGTTTCTCGTATTATTCTCGTGAGGCTTTATGCCGCCGCGCTAATGGTTCTGCTGCGCGCGGGGTATACGGTGTCTCTGGGACACTTTTTCTATATACCCAATAAAGGTCATTTTTCCCATTAAATTCCTATATAATGTAGGCGTATAGACGTACGCATACGCACCGAGGACGGCGGCGGCAGGACCTTTCAGTTTCTATAGAGATAACACGTATAATTTATACCTAGGCGACACAACAATAACGACCGGTCGGAAGTCCTTTTTTACACAAACACTCTGAACGTGGAACCGAACGATTAATACGTATAATATTATTATTCTGTCGGTAGGTATACGGTCAGGTTATTTTTGTATATTATTATGTTCGATATTCTATTCGATTCGGTAAAATATCAATCGACTTATTTATTGTTGTTCTTTTTTTTTTCTCTTTTTCTTTCATTAATTTTATTCGCGAAAAATCGTTTGAAGCGATTCGCCGAACGTATATACGACATTGTGTTGTAGAAAAAGGTCGCGTACCGTAAAAATACCTAACTATTTTTTTTTTTTTTTTTTATTTTAATAAAACGCGCGTTTAAAACGTTGAAGTCCAAAAACGTCACGCGATCGATGTACATTTTTCGCACATAATAATTTATAAACGGAAATGAAATATACGTGTTCTCCAACGTACTAATAGTATTATGCTATAGATTTTTTTAAGCCAAATATACAGAAAATTAATTCTCGTAGAACTGTCGCGTTAAAAGAAAAAAAAAACCGACTTATGAAAAAACTCCGATTTGCGTATCGTCGCCGTCGGGGAATACTAATACTTCGACAATTTTTTCGAAATTGTACAAATTACAATGTAATAAAAATCGAATCGTCTTTTCGTCGAATTTCCATCGAATCGTCTTTTCGTCGAATTTCCATCGAAAAGTCTCTGCCGCACCTGCAATATAGCCATATAGGTGTGTCTATAATATTTTCCCCGCTATCTTTGGAATATTTTACGGTGCCCCCCTCCCCCTTAAACTCGGTGACAATAGTCGTTTTTCAGGCGGATTTAAGTGATACAATATTCTGATTGAATTTCATTACTAATTTTAATAATCGCACGTGTTTTATTCGGTTTTAATTATTCCAAACGAAACCGCGAAAATGAAATTGTGTACACACGCATTGCGTTATAGTGTTGCGAATGTGTATTTCGGGGTTTTCAACCATAAATCCCCCTACCGTTTTTATGATTTCGCCCATTTTTTTCTGGGATTTTTTTCATTATTATAAAATGTAATACAAACAAAATTCTCAAAATAATAACAAAACAATAATTCCGAAATTCAATCGATTGTTTTGGTGATTGTAAAGTAAAATAATTCAATTTCTATTTCCGATATATCCTTTAGTAAACAACCGAAAAAAATCGTAATCCTTTTTCAAAATGAATATCCGTCGAACACAATTCGTACAATTTTGTACGCCTCTCGAGTCGCCGAATTTTCGTACTCAAACAATAACTCCGATAACGACAATATTATTGACGTACAGTTATAGATAACCCATTCCGGAACGAATATACTTCTCCTTTTATAATATACGATAACAACGAGATAAACGGTCGATGAGAATTAAATTTGATTGTGACGGGAAGATTTCTCAAACGGACATCTTAAAAATATTTTTTACTCTGGTGACTGTATAATAATACTGTAGACTATGATTTAGTAAACAAACTTTTCGTACGAGCCTCCCTGAGTTTTAAAATACCGAAAAATTGATTTTCCAGATTAGTTTTACCATTCGTTCGATTATAGAGCGAACAGAGGGTTTTGGCGAAATCGTTTATAGTGCAACTATTGTACGCCGGTATTCATACGCGGATGCACTTATCGACAAACCGGTAACCTATACAAGTTTCCGATAAACATCACGGCCATCGTGGTTATAGGGAAGGCAAGGACGTGATTTACCGTACGGCTACCGCTAGATTCAAAGGCGTTATTAGTATATTTTGTCTTGTTCGTGTTTCGTTATTGAGGTAACCGTTGAAAAAACAAACGGGCATACTTCGCACGACGGACGGACGGCCACTGTAGTTGTAGGCGAGAGGTCGGGAAGGTATAGTAGAGATTTAATGTTTATCTGTACGTAAAGATTAATCGTTTCTGACGTAAAACGATTCCGAGCGGAGTTCGGTTTTACACGTTTCGGAAGGCCGTAATATCTACGATTTGAAAATAATACGTTTCGTGAATTTTCCCGTTTTTTATGGAAAATCTCTGGGAAAGTCGAAAAAAGACCTCCCTGGCCACTACAGTATTCAAAATCCCTTTCGGAAAAAGTTCTCCGCGCTTGAAAATCGGAGCGAAATTCTCGGATATCGTAGCGTTCGAAAGTTTTTTCCCCGTTGTTCCGGTTCGGTTGCCAAGTATACATAGGTGTCGAATACACGCCAATCACGTGTTAGGGCCCTAACGTTTTTCGCGCGATTTCGGCCAGTTTGATTGTCGATTGTGGTTTTTCTAAAAGTAAAATCACATTCGAATATATAAATATACAAATATAAAAATAATATAATATTTCACGTTACCGGGAATTTAATTATGGTAGACGTACCGACGGGGTTATTACGGGCTTTGTCGGCGACCGGAAACGGCGTTCGATAAGACTGTTGTTTTCCCGAAACGCGAAGAGTATTTTTAGATTTTTTTTTTTTTTTTTTTTCGTATTTCGAAAACAACAAACCGTGACCGCCGCCGATTAGATAATAATAATCCATTAATCACAGGCGATCGTTTTTTCGAACCGTAATTCGTATACTCCTCGGATTTAATTGATCGGCGGGGCGTTTGGACCGAAACCCGCGTAAAAAAGAAAATCCCCCGCGGAAAAATCCCCGAAGCAACTAGGTGTACCGTCAAAGTTAATCGTGAGCGGGAAGAAGACAACGAATAAAAAAAAAAAAAAATCGAATTTAGTTTAATCGTCGACGTTTTGAGCGTGCATCGTGTTGCGCGCACAGCTGTCGAAAATGATAACGTTAAATAATTTTGAAAAAACAAAAAAATTACAAAACATCGCATGTTGTAGGCATAAAACCATTGAAACGTGTTTACTTTTCCCTCGCGCGGATCCGACTGCAGTTGGCACGGTCGCCCGGTTTTGTAAATCGCTCTATCGGCACTGAAGACGTTTACCGACCGTAACAACCCGCGTAACGGCTAATAACGCGCAGTTACCAGATATGTGCACGTCCGAACGTCTAATGTACTTTTCTGATTTCGCATTTTATCGCTCTGAACGATTGATTTCAGACATTCGGCGACCGAAATCAGGCGGTGGCGGCCTTCCTCGAGAGAGAGAGAGAGAGTGAGTAGGCAGACAGCGCGGTACTATTCGAGAAATTATTCTATTTTATTATTATTATTTTTTTTTTTCGGAATTCGTGCCGTTTCGTTTGTCTGTCCGTAGACTAAAAAACCGTACGGATGACGTTGGTCGGACGGCAACTGATGCACGCGTGCATGATAAAAAAAATCGACGCAGGCGTGTCAGTAAACTTTTTTTTAAATATCATTACTATTGATGGACGGTAGTATAGTTGTTTACAGGGGGATTTATATGCAGGGATTTTTTTTTTTTTTGCTCGTTTTACCGTTTGGACCGAATCGGGACGGTTTTCGGAGATATTTCGCCTGCGCCCGCGGAAACGGATCTGGATCCGGCGACGCCGAACGGGCGGACGTGACGCGTAAACAGAAAGTGTCTGAAGTGGTGTTTGTGGGCGAACGTCATGGTGTACGGAATTACGCGTTTAGTTATGACTCATTCCGTTCATTTCGTACGCTTTTCGCTTATATTTTTTTCGCAAACCGTTCGCGTATATTCTGTTCGTCCGCGTCGGAAACACCCGACGGACAAGAGATCGACGACTACCGTCATAACACGGCGGCTGTGGGGTCCGGGGTATTTTTACGACGGGCCGGTTAGTTTTCGTCGGGAAATAACCCGAGGCGTAGTCACCGCGAACGTTACAAATGAAAAATTCGCGTAACGCAATACGACGGCCGGACCACCAAAAACCGGCGCGGATCGACGACGGCGTGCAACAGTCTAAAACGACAAAACGAAACGGAACGGTTTACAAGAAAATCAACTCGCCCGTACGAAAATATCGTAATAATATTTTAATAGTATACGCCGGGGCGGCGGCGGCGGCGGCGGCGGCGGCGATCGCTGTTGATTACCGTCGCGGCCGCCGCCGCCGTCGTCGTCGTCGTCGTCGTCGTCGTCGGACGGCCGCCCGCAGTCGGTCTCTCGTCGGCGCGTTCCCTACTTCCACCCCATTTGCCGGCGTCCGGCGGTGGTGGGAACGAATTAGGCGGGGCCACGCCGGACCCCTCGGCGCCCGTCCGCCCGCCCAGCGACGGGAGCGAGCCGGTTTCCGAAAATCCGGCAAAAATAATAATATTATCGCAGTGTCATCCGTATGCTCCGGCCGCACGTTCTGCTCTCCCGTCGTCGTCGTCGCCGCCGCCGTACCGCTCCGTATCGTACGCACGTCGCCGAAAAAACAAACATATTTATTATTGTTGTATTATTTTCGTTTTCCGTTTGGACGGGGACACAATACCGAAACCACCGCGATCGCGTTAACAACGGGTTCGCGTCCGTACGTGTCGCCCGCGCAACAATTGAATATCCGTTCGTTATTATTATTAAAAAAAAAAAAAAATTGTTGTTTTATCATAATTTATTCTATAGATTTTTATTTTTATTTTTCCGCTCGTAAATTTTCGTAAAACCCGCGGAATCACCGCGCGAGCGTCTCGCCGCCGCCTCGGCGTTGCACGTATTTGTTTGTCGCCGGTATTCGCCAACAGTTGACGACGTCCGTTTTTTATATGGTGTTTTATGCGAGTCTAATGGCGCCCGTGTTGGGGTCCTCGAAGCTGGAACCGGAACCTTTCAAGACCGAACACCACAACAACAACGACGAGATGGACATCAAGCAGGGTACTATACGATATGATATTATGTTTTGTTTTTTTTTTTCCCCGCCGATTAATTTTTATCGGATCGACGACACGGACGCACAATCGCACGTTCGGCAACCGCGTAGTACGCCCGATTTTGCGGGAAAGCCGTGGGCAGTCGGTCCGGCGCGCGCGTCGTAATTACCAATCGGCGATTCACCCGCCGGCGCGTGTCCGTCGCGAACCTCCTGGCCGCTGTTCTCGTAATTGTCGCGCGCGGCGCTTGATAAAATTCGGCCGGGTCGAACGATGTTTGATTTGTTGTCTGTTCGTTTCGACTGTTATTCGAAATGCGTTATTAGCGGTAGTTCCTCGGATTAAAGGCCGTCGACACGCATTTACGCGCTCCACCAGCAAAATAATATGCTCGTCTGCGGTGAGCGAGGAGTTTATACAGCCGAAAACGTTTTGTGTTACAACGTTCCAACGTAACAAATGCGCAATAATCGAATTTCGCTTGAATCGAGGTGTACACGTTAACGTTAATAAACTGGTCTCATACCGTATCGCCACCGGTACCGACCGAACGCGCAATGATAACAAGAGACGTCGCGTCAAACGGTCCCGGCCGTTTAAAAAGTTTATTTTATTTATTTTTTTTTTTTTTTCTTAATCTTCGAGCTATTCTCCATACCGTCAATTTAATATCTGACGAGGCTCTCGTTTTGTCGCGGTGTCGGTCCGCCGGAAATCTCGAAATTCGCCGCGGAAAATTATTGTTCGGATTCCCTCGTCGCGTTCGATTCGTTCTATCGGCGCGACACGGGAAACGGACGTTGTCGGTATAAAAAAAAAAAATAATAATAAAAACCACACCGGTAAATCGCCCGGGCTCATACGGACAATTCGCGGTTTCACCCCGACGTTCGCCCGGGGCGGTCAGCGGCGCGGCGTGCCGAGCGTTTTTCGCGCTCGGAACGAGCGAAAAAAACATTTGTACCCGCCCGATCGAGGCGCGGATTTTCACGCGGACTGCGCACAATTGCGGCAACAGTTTTACAGCCGCGGTCGTTAACCGTGCGTAATAAAGGCTGCCGGGCGCGCGTCCGTGTGCCGATCATATCGTAATGCGCATAACCAATTTATTAATTATAAATTATTAACATAACCTTTACCAAACGGCGCGGGGTGCGACGACGATTTCCGAACTAGCCGGACGACATTCGACGCGTTCGATCGGCCGCCCGTTTTCCAGCCGCCTCGATAACGACCCGCGCCACCGACCGAGCGTCGGCGATTCGCCCGCGCGACGACCGCGGCGAAATAACAAAACGTTCCCGTCGGCCGTTATCGTGTGCGTGTTTTTGTTCGGAAAACCCGCGGCGGACGCGTTCCCGCGGTTGTTCCGTTACTCGTGTTATAATTGATTTTCTACAGTAATTTTAATCGCGACGTAAACCGTCGTGCGCGTTGTTGACGTTGCGAAAACGCGACGGTATGATCGCCAAAGGACGTAACGGCCGAAAAATCCCATCGGGTTTCCGGCACACTTGTAACGCGCGTACTACGCGGCGAACGGGTTTTCAGATTGCGATTTTTCGTTGCTTTCCCGCGCCGCGCAAAGTCTACGGGAACACGCGACGAGTGTTACGGGCAATAATATTTACCTAAGGGACTACCCGTCCAATAAAAACGGTATTGACCTAGGCGATGGAAAAAAAAAAAAAACTAAATAAATAAAAACGCTGTAAAACTCGAGACGCACGGAGACCGTATAAAAACTATCGGCGATTGTATAATATTCTGCAGCGACGCGCGTGGTGACCGGGGAGGGGGGGGCGTTTCGGCCGCCGGCCCCTCCCCCTTCTATGACCGTGTTTATGTCGAAAATAATTTTAATTCTCGCTTTATGCATCAGATTGCTAAAGACGTGCTGTGTTTCACGCGTACACAATTATTGAGCATATTAAGTTAAGTGTGTTACGAGCGCGCGATAAACCTACAAAACGCATCGGTAAGAAAAAAAAAAAAAAAATCCTCGCCTTATTATTAACAATACGGCAATTATGGCGCCCCCACCGGTGGGGGTGGAAAAGGTCGGGGGCTGTATCACCGTTCGCGTAGAAATCGGCCGTTAAATTCCCGTTTGTCAGTGGGCCGTTCACCACTGTCGATTCCTATACGGGGGGCCCTTTCGCGATCGAAAATTCCCGGGGCGCGCGCCGAATCGCATTTAAAACCGTGATTTCTGCGGTCGCGGTATTTTTATAGCGCGCGAAAATCGATAAAAACGTTGGATTAAAAAAAAAAAACAAAAAAAATCACGAGGAAATCGGTAATAAAAAAAACCGCATACCTACGAGACGCATTCGACGGATTTCGCTAAGCGTAACCGTCGTTGAGGGGCGACGGAGTAGCGGGAGGACGAAGCGAAGGTCACACCCCCGTTTCGCAATGACATATACGGTCAAATAGGTAGGCGGTTATGTGCCCGTGTCCGCTAACGACCGCGTTTAAGTTTTTGCGGTTTTGCTTCAAGTGTGCGGCTAAGTTCACCGCGCCACTGTTCCGGACGACCGTTGCCGTCGTCTCCCGGGCATTTTCAAACATCGGCGGCGTTTTCGCGTCGGTCGAACCGATTTTTACGGGTAATTAACGGACGGTGTAAACGTCGTCGCCGCTGACGCACGGACAATGATGATATTATGGAAATCGATCGGTCGATACGTTAACGACGTTTTAATACGTTTTTTTTTTTTTTTTTTACCCTTGTTTTCGCATCCCGGGAATGACAAGAATTATTCACGTCGCGATACGCGTACCGTTATAACGGGCGAAAGGACACGGGGAAAAATGTCAGCGATTTTTAGCCACGGATTTGCAGAACACAAGGTCGCGCCGGTCCAAAGGGAAATCGAGAAAACGTATAAGAACACTGTCGTAATTAGGGGGGGGGGGCGTGGATTGTTTTGTTTTCGAAAATATCACCCCGGACAAACGTCGTCAAATAAAATACCTAACCCAAAGTGTATCGATAAATGTCATATAAGTATTATTTGCAGGGGTTTTTTTTTTTTCTTTTCACATAAAACTCGGAGATCGAGACGCGCGAGTGTAAGGAGCTACACCGTCTGGACGTTTTTTATTAATTTATTGTAAAACCCCCTCACGTTGTACCCGCAGATTTTTAGCGGCTCGATAATCGATAATGTGTTAACATTTTCGGCATACAAAAAAAAACGCATTGAAAATTCAGCCAAAAATACGTACCAAGAGTCGGATTTTCGTCCATGAAAAAAAAAAAAAAATCAAAAAACTTATTTATTTTCATCCCGCCCGAGTCGACTACCCTTATTATCCGTATATATACGCTCGTGTCCGCGTGTCCGTCTGCCTTTTCGCCTTCTCGTCGGGTTTTTCTCCCGATTGCCCCGTCCGCGTTTGGGTAACATCCCAATATAATATCTCTGTTCTCTCTCTCATATTTGTCCCCGTATGTTCGTTCTCCCGTTTCTGTTCCACCAGCGGCCTAATCGCTAACGGCAGTCCGGAACGCCGACCTTCGCGGTAACAGCTGTGCACCGAACTTCGGTTTGATTCGCCCGTGGCGGATTATTGAGGAGTATTGCATCGGAAGCGATCCTACGTCAATTGTTTTTAGTAGTTTTATTGTACCTGGGTTTTGCACAAGTAATATCCCGTACGCGTTTAACGCCCCCGGAACGAAATAGATAAATAATATCCGAATTGCGAATCTCCCGTCGCGCCCGATCACGCCGCTCTTAGTCCACTCCTGCCGGACAGCGGATAAAATACAACCGAACAATAATAATAAACACACGTTTGTTGAATAGAAAAATTGCCCGTCAACGCATTGCGTTCGTCATTACTAACGGTGTCGTTATTGTTGATTTTGCAGAAAACGTAAACGACTATCAGATCCATTACGCGCTGAACGCTCTCCTGGAACGGTACAACATCGATCAGCAGCCCAGGGATGAACAGGAATTACGTTCCCTGTTCGTAGACGCCTACCAACGGCTCAAGGACGCCGGCGGCCGGCTCCAGCAACACCACCAGCAGCAACAGCAACAGCAGCTCGAGGCCGCCGCGGCCGCGAGCACGGACGTGGTCCTTTTGCAGATCATGCACCAAGTGTTCGATCTACACCCCGACTGGCTGGACAGGCGGAACAACAATCAGCCGCCGGCCGTAAACGTGTCCGGGGGGCAGGCGCCGGTCGCGGTTCCGGACGACGAGACATCGTCGGTCGCGTCGTCCGCGTCGTCGTCCAACCCGCCGTCGTCCACCATCTCGTCGTCCCGGCAACAGCGGCAGACCAGGCCGTTCAAGTGCACCGTGTGCGGCAAAGAGTTCGGCTACAAGCACGTGCTGCAGAACCACGAACGCACGCACACCGGCGAGAAGCCGTTCGTGTGCTCGGTGTGCAAAAAATGCTTCACCCGGGACCACCATCTCAAGACGCACGTCCGGTTGCACACGGGGGAAAAGCCGTTCTGGTGCCCGCACTGCAATCGGTTCTTCGTGCAGGTAGCCAACTTGCGCCGGCACCTCAAGACGCACACGGGCGAGAGTTCGTATCCGTGCGAGTACTGCGTGGCGTTCTTCGAGACGGCCGCGGACCTCAAGGACCACAAGCGACAGCACAAGGAGAACAGCAAACCGCGCGGCGGCGTGGCCGCGACCAACAAGCCGGCCGCTGGCGCGACACAGAAACGTCGACGCGGCGCCAACAAAGAGGCCGCACCGGGCAACACCGCGGTCGAACAACAGTCGTCCAGCTCGTGGTCGCCGGTCGCCCACGGCTCTCCGCCGCCGTCCCCGCTTCCGTCGGCGGCCAGTAGTTACTGGTCGTCGCCGCCGCCGCAACCGCAGGCCGCGTACGTCCAACAGTATCATCTGCAGCCGCCCGCGGTCTCGCCGCCCGCGATCGCCGCCGTCCAGCAGCAACAGCCGCCGCCGTCGCCCATCGAACCGTATCACTACTTGCAGTTCATCGCCCGGTTTCAGTCGCCCGAACGCGCCAACGAACCGTTCGGCTGTGTCGGCGGCAAGTTCCGGGTACCCGAACAGACCGAACCCGAAGACCTGTCCGTCAAGTCGTCCAAGGCAGCGGCGGCCGCGGCCAACAAAATGATCGTCGACGTGTCCAGGGTGGAACAGCCCGTCGACCTCGCCATGGATCTCACGTGTAAATAGTTTTATTTTTTTTTTTTATTTCCTTTAAACTTTTTATATTATTATTATTATTATGTATTTGATGAATCCTCGTACAGAAAAACCAATCGTAAATATTATTATTATTATTATTTATTTAGCCGGACAAATTTTTGATTAAAACCCGAATCGTAAAGTTTTTTCGGGGGGTTTCTTAAGAGTTCAAAAAAAAAAAAAAAAAAAGTTTTACCGAACTCATTAATTTTGTTTGTTTATTTTTTTTTTTTTTTAACTATTGTAATTTGCATTTTTAGTTTGTATAATTATTATCATTATTTGTTTCGTGACTTTAATCAAAAATATTGTGCAATACATAAAATATTGATGTACAGATAAAAAAAAAAAAATGTGTACAGTTTTTTTTTTAGTATATAAGCCAAAATAATAATTACATTGTGTACGGTTTTTTAATAATGATTTAAACTTTTTATTATTATTATTATTATTATTATTTTTTTTTTTTACGGAGTTTACTTACTACCGTCGTCGTCGCCGTCTCAATAATATTATTGTTGTCGTTATGAATAAAAAGATAGTGAAAAAAAAATTATGTGTCGGTGCTATAGGAGGCGCATATCGACGACAAATAATAAAACGCGGAGGAGGAGGAGGAGGAGTATATTATGTTGTTACGGTGGGCGGCCATATTATCGTTTGTTTTAAACGAAATTTTACGTGTACATAAAAATTTATCTACCAAAAAAAAAAAATTCCAATTCATTAACTATATTAACTTTATATACGCAATGGAAATTCTCGATATTTCAACGTCATTCCCCCGTTTCGTCATATTCGTATAAATATGTAAAGTACAAGTGGCGTATAATGTGATATATTATATAAATTTTTTTTTTTTTATTATTGTTTTTTTTTTTTTTCATTCCTCCGCGTATGCATAAGTATAATATAACAATAATATTATTATGTATTTAAGTAGGTATGTAAATTGTTTCGTAATATAATCATTATTTATTCGTTTATGTACTTATCGTATAATGCATATATTACTTATTAATTGTTATTAATAATTAACGTGTTGTACAAATTATCGTAAAATTAAGACTGAATATTTTGTGAATGATTTATAACATGAACATTGGAAAAAAAAAAAAAAAAAAAAAAAAAAAAACCAAAATAATAAAAATATTGGCTCATTTATGATATTATAATATAGTATACCTAATTACTTATTATTATTCATTCGCCCGTAGGGGTACACCTAATATAATACGATGTATATGATAATAATATTATAATCTGTTTTTGTTGTCCGTCATTGTCGTGTAAAATAATAATATTATTAATAATATTTCGAAATGTGTTTTTATCTTTCTCACTCTCTCTCTTTCTCTCTCTCTCTCTCTCTCTCGCATTGTAATAACGTATAAAAAAAAAAAAAAAAAAACTAAATAAACTACCTAGAGAATATTTTATTATCATCATTATTAGTTTTTGAAACGGAACGTTCGCGAGAACGCCGTTAATTATTGTGCCATTTATATAAAAATTACTAAAATTAATTAATTAATTCATTAGATATTATATTATTCATTATTATTTTGTTAAAGCATTTTGAGTTATGGTCTGAATAAATGTGCTCAAGTCTTAAAAACAAAACCTCGTCGTTTCTTTTTTTTTGTTGTGTATTGTACGTATAATTATAACACACACAATAAACTATAGCGAAATTAACCCGATATTTATTTCCCGGGCTCAGTCCTTGCGAAAAAAACGGAAAGTCGACGTGTTACGTGTCTCCCCGTTCCGCCTTTATCCTCATCGCGGCTAAACGCTGTCGCCCGGTCGCATTTAACATTCGAAAATGTTACTCTTGTTTGTCCGCGTCGCAACCGAATTGAATTATTTTAAGCGACTGTTTTTGTTTCCATAACGTACCGCCAAGGTAATCCGTAGGTTTCGATAGGAAAAAAAAAAGAAATTCGTCTCCTTTTGTTTCGGACGTCGAGCGTGCCACGTTTACCCTCTCAAGATCGGGATCGAGAACGAAAACTGTACATTTTTGTATGGCGGACGCAGACAGACGGGAATTTCAATATAACGTCTTCGGTCCCGGGGACGTAGACACTTTCCGGTATTATTATTATTATTATTTTTTTCGTAAACTGTTATATTTATTTTTTTCGTAAACTGTTATATTTATTTTTCGTTCTAAACGACGGCTTACGCGCGAATATAGGTATACGACGTGTGTTGTCTATAACACGTTTGAGAAAATTCAAATGACTCGGGAGCCGCGAGACGGCACAATAAGCCGTTACCCGAGCCGTTTAGAACGCCCCGGCAATTTATTACGCGAGCGCCGTTTTCAAAATGTTACGTTGGAAACTGGTACACAATTGACCCGGGACCAAAGATATACGGATTGTATATTATAACTTGTTAACTTATAAGTATTTGTCTCCGTCGTTGGTCCTAGACCATTATCTGTACAGGTACTATTATTACATGTTATAACCTATACAGGCGCCGTAGCAGTCGGTGAAATTCTCGAATTTCTCGGTTTGTTCGGTGTGTGCCGTTGTTGTTTTCCTCAAAAAAAAAAAAAAAATCTACCGTTATATTGGCATTAGTGTACGTATACATATGTACGTACTCTATACACGGATGAGGCATGTGCAGCAGCGTATTTCCTTTTGAAGACCGCGCGCGTTTTTTTTTTTATTTTTTTCGTATTTATTTATTTGTATTTTTTTTTTTTTTATTTTATTTTTTAATGGAAAACCGAATGAAATCCCACAAAAATGGGTTAATGCGTTGCAAAATATATATTAATATAAAAAAAAAATATATATAATAATACTGGAGGGTTCAAACAGACCGAGAACATATAACCCCTCGCCGCTGCAAAGAACGGTTTCTTTGCCAAATTAATAATAAAAAAAAAAAAAAAAAGAAGCAGAAGCAGAAGAAAAAGATTCCCGTTATGTCGGGGTGGTTGTAACCGTATATATAGGTATACACCGCAGTAGGTATACGCTGCAGTGTGTGTATTATATCGAGTTTATAGCGAGGAGTAGATGACCTTTTCGCAGCAGGTACACAAAATTTAAACCGAGAGTAGGTTGTGATGTGTGTTGTTGTAGGTACGATCGGGTTTTTTTTTTTTTTTTTTACAATACTTTTACACATATGACGTGCCGAGTGTGTATACGGATGTTTGGAAATATTTTTACGTTATTTTATTTCGTTTTTATTATATTATGTTATACAAAAACGTGTCCGTCCGACGAGATCGCGATACATAATACAATATAATATTATTATACACTCGCCGCCCAACTGTCGTCCCGTCGGCCATTGGAATTAATTATTTAAACGCATACGTACGCGTAGTGCTAACCCGCGTATACACGTGTTTCGAAAACCCGCATTGAAACCAGTATAACACGTCGAAAATAAATAAATACTTAAACTATGATATTGTGTGGTATGAAAATAAAATCGCATTAAAAAAAAGAAAAAATTCCACTAAAAATAAACATTTTCGTTGTTTTTTTGTGTTGTTATTCGATATTTTACGTTATTCAACGGCGTAATATTTTCGACATTTATTTTCTCAAAATGTATGCGTATGTATGCGTGGTGTTAAATGACATGACGTAAAATATAAAAAGTACATATATTATGTCGAAAAGTTTAAAATAAAAAAATTAGCTAACCTTTTTTTGTATAGATATTAAAAGTATCACTAAACACTTATATTGTATAGCAGTCGATATCGAAAAAAAGGTTGCGATTTGCATCCTAATGGCTCTGCCTATTATTGTATATTTATATACTCTTTAATATTTTCGTTTAAAAATCTGTCGATTGTTTTTCGTTCTTCGTTTTTTTTTCTATTTGTTACGGACCACCGATAAAAACAATCAAACGTTCGAATTGTAATACATGGGAATTATCGCAATTTAAAAAATAGTTTAAAAATTAAAATGGCAAAAAACACCTGTGCACGGTTGGACGGGTAATGCTCCTAACTTTAAGTTTGATAACAGGTCAATTCCCTGTAGTATAAAAGCAGCGTAAATTCGTCCCTGCTGAACTCAAATTTACTAGGTCGTAACATTTTAAGGCCGAGACAGGCCACTGCCCACTTAAGCCCGTTTATTCAGCCGCACGTGGCTTCTTACTCTTGATATGCATATAATAATACATTAAATGTACGCTGTTTATTTGACCCGAAACTCAATCGATAATTAAAAAAACAAATGGTCCATTCAAACGCAGTGTCTAACCGTAAAATAAAAACGAAAATTGCGCCTTCAAGAAAAAATCCGTAGTCACGCAGTAGCGACTCGCGCAAAGAGAAGTGGATTGAAAAATTCGATGAAAACTCCATCTATATAACACGAGGTTTATTGAGTGTGGATATTTTTATCTCGCTTTTCGTAGGTAGTAGAGGTTTATATATACCTACTGTTACTTCGCTCGACTCATCGTTTTCCGTACGGTGGGCGTATTTTTCTATATTCGGAATTCTTCTAAAAAATAAAAAAAAAAATGTTTGTTTTTTTTTTTTTTACGCGATTGATACACGTATGCCTTCGAGAGAATATAAAAGAAAGTAAAAGGGAAAAATTCGTGTTCAATAATAGGGAAGTATATTATTATGACGTTATTATTGCCGTCAGTGTTTTCGTAAGCGCGATTCGAACGCGGGCGTATTATCGTCGGTTTTTGATCCGCAGGGGAAAAAACTTAAAATATACTATGTTTTTGTGAGGACACCGTCTTAACGACTACCGCGGTCGCATCCGATGCCGGTGAACCACGCTACATGTCCTCGAGACTTGTTGGCAAATAAAAAAAAAAAAACGTATTACTTAAATGACAACATAATAATATACTCGAGAGAAACTATACGTCTTCACTACTATGTGGGAAGTACGAAAACACATTTTTACTGTATTATCGCCCGTTAGATAGACTGTGGAAACGGCAAATATTACTGCGACACATTTATCTACTGTCGCACTCTTACTAAATGACGACATGGCAAAATTGCACAACTTGGAACTCAAATTGTTGGCATTTACGTTGAAATTAGAGTTTTAAAATAAATAACAAAATTATTATTTTAATAATATAAACAAATTTCCAACGGCTGTGCGTATCTTTTTTAATGAAAATTGTTTAGAAAAGAAATTACGTTCAGTCCAATATTTTCCTCTTTAAATTTTATTATTTTTATTTAACTCTAATTTCAACCTAAACGGTACAATTTACATTCTAAGTTGTGTAATTTTGCTACGTTGCCCATTATAGTTACAGTCTAACTTTACTGTTAGACCCTGACAATAGACGCTCGCCTTGTTATTATTTTGGGAACCATTGATTTGAATATTATTCGATTCCTCTGGTGCTATTAATACCTTCAATTTATATTTCCAAACATAATTTTGTAAATGAAAGCGTTTTATAAATATTTCTTGATAACTTGTAGACCTGCAGTCATCAATGAGCGTTCGGCTCACTCGATAGTGTTTCGATGTTCCGTGTTAATTTGAGTGTTTAATAACAATAACAAAACAATAATAAGGTGAACGTGACTAGATACCAATGGTGAAACATTACGTAGCGTCGTAGCGACACGAACGACGGGTTAATTATTTATTGGATAACAAATGGCTTTTAAATTCCGTTTGTCGGGTTAATCAGTTATGGGTATATAGAAGAAGATCCCATACATGATTTATTCGTATTCATCGTCATTGCCGCAACGATAAGCCATTGCAAATTAAAAACGATTCTGAGCAAAATGTATTTTATACATATACGTAAACTTTCCATTTTTCCCAATTATTATGAAAAACCACTTGAAAACCCTTCCGAAAAAACCCCTCCCTAAAGCGTACCACCCAGATAAATTTTCCTTTCAGAAAAGGTACTACACTTGAAAATCTAAGCGAGATTTCTGGTAGAAAAGTTATTCACATATAAAAAAAAAACATTGCGAAACCGAGACATGTACCTTGCTGTGCTCCGAATCTGAAAATTCGAGAATTCAACCGACATGCTTGAGATTCAATAACAACTCGTGGTTTTCGATTTTAGTCGGATCGGTTATCGGTTTTATATATACCGGAAGCAAATATCGCGGTGTATCGGATATCGAATAAAGTCAGTTCACAATTAGTTAAAACTAGTTTAAGGGATCGGAAAGTTATTGAGAGGATTCCGGAATCTTAAATTTTCGTCTTTCGTAAGCAGTCAATGTCTAAATACGGGGCGGACTGGGAACTCGCAGGTCGAACGCTGCGTAAAAGTTTGTCTAGAGTTGTTTTTTGTTTGCATCACACACGAGTTGAGGAAGTAACGGTTTGTGGCGTGACAATATTAATAATGTTTTCGACGTTTCTATGTATCATAATATTATTTACGCGAGAAATTGTTCGCCCTTTCTTCCCCCACTCCCTGAATGGTTTAAAGGTTTTTATATCGCCACATATAAGTCGTATTCAACCGTTGTTCGTTTAGCTTATGATTTTTCAACGGCGCTCTAATAATCTTATATTATATTATTGTTGTATTTTTATTCTCAAAACAATATTATTAACATCGTTTCGCAGGAAAATCCGATTCGTTTTAAGCGTCCGCGGTACTGTTGCGCGGACACTCAATAAAACGCGCGGTTGCCTACAATAACTTATAGAATATATAACATACCGGGTGTGCGGCGATAAATTGCAAACACATTATGCGCGTGCGCGGGGTTAATTTCGAAACAAAATGAGAAGTTTAAAACGCAATATATATCATCGTACAAAAGGGTGTGTGTGTGTGTGTGTGTGTGTGTGTGTGTACGACCTAGTGAACCAAAAATGAAAAACGGCTGAAAAATTATTTTGATCGTCGGCTTCCGTGTAGTACGTACCTACGTATAATATACTATGTTATCGGGCCCGTGTCCCCCTCTTCCAGTATACCGTACAATATTATTATATTACGTACAGGAAACGCAACGATAATCTCCTAAATGATTTGTAACCATTTCACGAATGAGAAAACTTCGCGCGTATACATATATATATATATATATATATATATACAGCGGTGACACGTTATGACGTGTTAAAAAAAAAAAGTAAAAAAAAAATTGGACTATAACAGAATAATAATAAAAAAAAAAAAAATAGGTAGGTATTCAATCGCAAACGTAGTACGCGCGGTACTGGTGCGGCAATCCTTTGTTGCGGATTAACCGAAGTTAATCAACCCCTTTATATCATTTTTGGGGTAAAGAGCGAATTCTTTTTTTTTGACAAAACCCGTTTCCTGAAATGTGAAATGCTTTGTGATCCGCGTGCACGAGGTGGGCACACGACAATTGAAAGAGTAATAAAGGGGTTTTATCAACGAAAATTCTTTTTTTTTCCCCCAACCAGGAAACGTATATAATATCTGTTGTCTCTGATGGCTCTGAAGTGGGCCATGTGCTGAATTGTTACCCCCTCCCCCCTCCCGTGAAACGAGACCTCGGGGCAAAAGGGTGGGTGGCAAATATACAAAAAAAAAAAATAAAAATACCGTATATAGCTGTACACACACACACACACACACATACATATATATATATATATACACGAAAACCCGTTTTTTTCCGATGAAAACATTTTTTTTCGCGATTTTTAAAAAAAATAATGGATCGGTACGTGTACGCCGAAAAAAGACTAAATAGGGTTTAGTTTTTTTTTTTTGTTAAAATTCATAGCTTATATATTATTATTATATACATATCCGAGTAAACGCATGCGCGTATATTTGGACAGTTGCTATTTTCGACGAACAAAGCAGATCTCCGCGCATAACTGTTAATTCTTATCGAATATATTTGAAAATGTTTATTCTACCGAATACATTATTATTATTATTATTGTCATACTATAATGCCGTGGATTTTCGAAATAAAACATACAATATCGTATTATATTATAGGGAAAACAAATATTATAATCGTCGATTGAAATTCGGTACTGGTAAACATATATATAACGTACCTCTACCCGTATAATAAAGGCGCATAAACATTCCTTTACTTTTATCTTGGCTTTACCTGATTTAAAGGGGAGGGGGGGCTGAGTGGGCTTTAACTCGAATGCTCCCGAAAAATTGTAGCTCATAGTTATTTAACGTTAAATACAAAAAAAATGTTTTAAATTCAAATTTACAGATAATACAAAAAAAAACCTATAATATATTATGGAACTTAAATTTTCTGTGTACGGAAACATATCTAATCATTTTGGAGAAACAAACTATCTGCAGAGTCGGGTATTTTAAGAAAACTTGATTTTCAAAAGTTAACAAGACATTTTGCGAAAATAAAATACAATAAAGTTTCAGGGATGTAATTTCAATCGTTATACTTACCTACCAAAATTATTTTTTTTATAAATGTAAAAATTCACATGTAATTCACTAATTTTTAGACAATTTCTAATTTTCTACATTATATATGATATAATCTACTTTTCAGATTTGATTATTTTTTTAAAATGTATTTTTAAGTAAAATTTAATGTTGTATGCAAAAAATATAAATTTAATATTATTTAATAAGCAAATAATATTGTATTGTTCTGAACGCGCCTGTTTATTTATTAAAGACAAACGGGGCTCTCCACAATACATTTTGCCCAAGGAGGCGAGGACCATCTCATATCTAAATCCGGCGCTGCTTATACAAATACAAAATCTAAATCACAGGCGATTTAAATTGTATGATAAAACACGTTTATACTTTGATAATTAAAAAAAAAAACACCTATCGGCTACTATATGTATATATATGCAAATAAAAGAGATATTTTCAAGTGCATCCCTCGACTTTTTCCGCAAAATCAAATTCCTAATAAATCTCGGTCGTTTGAAAATTTCAACTAACGTCATATTACATAAATATAGTACGATCAAATGGTCTTAAATCGTTTACTTCGTCAAACACACATCGCGGGCGTTCAATTAAAAAAAAAAAAATAAGCGCCAATGTAGGTTGTCGCAAAATTCGTTTTTTCAACTTTACAATTGGACTTTTAGATGAACACGGAAATGCGCCTGGACGTATTCAGTGGGAGCGTACGTGGCAATTAAGAATCTTAAATAAGTATCGCTACGCTCAGGACTTAAAATGTATTCAATCTCAGCCGTATGTCAACATTAAATCGCTAGTATTGTACCGTTATAGGTATAGCATTGGATTATAGTCGGGCAATTTGTAACGAGGTTTGTAATTCGTATAAATTCGAACGCCGATCTAAATCCTAAACCATAAAAATATACCTTTATCCCGTATACGCAGTATCGATGAAAACATTGAAAACCGACTCGATATTGAAGTTAACAACAACAACAATAATATTATACCTAATATACCCGAGCGTTAATCGACTGGACGTAACCGACTGCGGTTAAGCCGTTTGAAGTATACGGCGCATACGTAAATAATATAATAGTGCGCTGCTCGCGTATAAAAAAGTAAAAAAAAAAAAAAAAACAAAAAAAAAACACACACACACACCGAGAGCTCTTACCCCTCGCGACGACCGGCCCGTGGGTGAATAAACGATGCGCCTCTCCCCACACGACCGTTCTATACGAGTGTTTATGTACATAAATATATATATACATATATAGGTGTACAACACTACGAGTACCCTGTATATACATCATTTATATAGCATGCGTTGTGTGCGGTATAGTCACCGGGTTGGTCACGATAATGATAATAATAACAATAGTAATACTATGTAACGGACGGTATCGTATTATTGTTTTATTGCGCCCGTCATGTGGTCAGTTTTCGATATTATTAGGCGGCTGTATTTCGGGACACGGACATCGTTCTGTATTCCGATGATAGTCCTTATCCAATATTAGTCCCTACGGGTCTTAATGGATACATAGATAAAAAAAAAAAACAAAAAAACAAACAAACGCCAAAAACGGAATAATAATATTATAGATATAAAATTATAGTTCGTCGTTCAATAATATTTTACTCTTATTCGTTTTTTCAACAGACCTGTACAGAAATATACAGGGCTAAAGCGGAGATAATGTTCGGCACCGGAACTCTTCATCGCCATATTCCGTACACTAAAACAAATTGTTGGCTAAAATATAATATGGATCGATCGGTTTAAATTCAGACGCAATTTCGCTATATTACAATAATACGATAAAACCGACGGTATTTAAGCATAATATAAACTAGATAACTATAATATGTTGTATTATTATCATAGGTACATATAAGAAAACTAATTGTCAAAACTGAATCGAGTATATATTTTATAGGTTTTTTTTTTTATCGCGTGTGTGGCACACCATACGTTTAACAAAAAAAAAAAAAAAAATAATAATAATAATAAAAAAAAGCCCTCCATTGTTCATATATAAATTACCGTTTAAATTTCCGTTTTTTTTTTTTCGCCGTCGCCGTACAGTCAGAAAGAAAAAGACAATAATTATAAATTACAAGGGGAAAAGAGGGTTACCGTATATAAAAACAACAGTAGTTATCGATCGCGTAATTTTTTTAGCTACATTTGGGTCCGGTCACCCTTTTTTTTCTCTCCGTACTCTCTACCCACACTGCCGCGCGCCGCCACCCTCGCGCGCGGTTTCGCAGTCGTCGGTGTGTACAGAGGCCCAGAGAACTGTGTGTAAAAAAAAAAAATAATAATAAAAGAGAAAGAGCGGGTAAGAGGGCCGGGGGATGAGGAAGGAGGAAATATAAAAGGGTGAATCCTGCACCGACGTTACTATAGTAACAGCTTGCGGAAGGACACACACAATCGCGCGGAAATTACGAACTTTTCTTATTAAACAAACGACCGGTGGAGAGAGAACGAGGAAGCGGCTGTACGGTAGCGGTGGGTTGTCGGAGGACCGGGGGAAAGGGCCAAAAGGAAAGAAAGGCAAAAAAAAAAAAAAAAAACCCCCGAAGAACTTCCACTTTTATTGATCTGTTGTTTTTTAAACACCGGATTCTGTGCAACGGTTTTTATTATGTCATCGTCGTCGTCGGAGAGTATTCAACACCGCTGATTGCCCGGGAATTATTCGCGTTTTGCCGTCAAAGGTCAAACGCGATTTACGTTATAGCATACCGATGAAAACCGCTGCCGCCGTTTTCCTTGCGTCGACAAGCCGGGCGAAAAACGCTGATATATGGCGTCTTGCGATGTATGCAAATGGTGTGTTTACAAATTCGATGTTCGGGCCCTTTTTCATAGGCCGTTTCCGTAGCCTCTTGAGCCGTTCCGGGGCGCGATAAACGCACGGACAGTGTGGCTAGAGTACATTTGGCCGGACAACTAATTATTTTCAATTGATTTAATTATTCCTGCTATATTGTAATTCAAACAAAAACTCTGTTCAACAATAATATAATGCGTATGTAAATGAATAATATACGATGTGTCTGAATGGAAATTTCGTATTGAAAGATTATCGTATTTATAATAATATCATGATTAATGAGTCGACCGCTCCGATATTGAAATGTCGAACGAAACTAGAAACCGTCGCGCCGTATTATTTCGGTTGAGTGTTTACACACGCAGTAGAATTTAATTAATAGTAGTAATCGTACATTTCCTTTTTTTTTTTTTTCATATATATATACTAAAACGCGTGTTTTTTATTTTTCGTTTCGAGTGCAGCGTTATTTCTAAGAGCAGACCGTATCTAGTCGACGCGTTAGAGAGGTATTTTTCGATTTTTTTTTTTTTTCCTCATAGTTTTCTCAATATTAATACAAATTTAAGTTTGTTTTATTAAAAAAAAAAATACACATAATAATCTAGAATGCTATACGACGTTTTGTCGTAATCGCGTATTGTATATATATATATATATATATTTTTTTATTATAACATTCTCGTTATGGTTATTTAAATAAACGATGACAAACCTACACAATTAGTTAATGCAATTCATTAAAAATGGTAGTCTAATCAAACTGTTGTATTGTTGTTATTATAATTTTTCGTTAAGCGTTCTAAAACGATTTAATAATAATTTTCACATAAACACAATCACAATAATACGTAACAATATATTATATTACGTTAATAGCGTTTTCGATTTTAACCTTTTGTCGGATTCTAAAAAACGAAACCGATTATTATAGACAAAAAAAAAAAAAAAAAAAACATATATATATATATACGTACGTATGCGTGTATCATCTATTAGACGATTATAATTTCACGCGTACGATAAAACGGCCAAGATATAATAATAATAATATTGTTCGCCCGTCGATCGGTATCGAGCACCGCGCTCACGCCACGTCGGTATGACCGTTCAATCAATCAATTATACCGTACGTTTATAATTAATTAAAAATTCTAATATTATATCAAATATACGATTAACGTTTCGGATTCCGGGGAAAAATATTACTATAATAACGACTATTGTGGACATGCGTGTGCGTACGTATAAATATACGCGTCGGCTCGAGCGCGGTTACGGAGTCCACGTCCAATAACGTTTTCTCGCGAGCCTTATCGGACGCGCGCGTTTACCGAATACCGAACGGACTATCATAATAATTACGCCGCGTTATTGTCGTACCGTATCCGTGCGTTTTGTTTGTAAAACGTTTAGGACGGTATGAGAGAGGAACCGGTAGAAAAAAAAAAAAACAAACGCTTTTCCGAAACAGTCTCGTCGTTAATCGGTCAACGCGCGGTGTAATATTACAACCGCCTACGGTTATTATCCGTGGAATAGAAAAAAAAAAAAACGAACGAACGAACGACCGTCCGAATATTTTCGAAACCGGGACATTTGCTTTTGAATCCCGAGAGAATGTCACTTCCGGCGAATCTTTGCAATGCCGCGCGCGACGTGACGGTGCGACGCACAGAAGTGACGACGACAAGAGTAGACGAGTATCGATTAACGGTTTATTAACGTGTTATTTATGTCCCGCGCCCGTGCGTGTACGCCGCGCACTCTTGCCGCCGTAAAGAACGTTTCGGGCGGGCGTTCCTCTTCGGATTGACAATGCCCTACGACGTTATCATAGCGCAGAAAACGTCCGGTTTTGGCGTTGTGTCACAGTCGTAGACACGGGGGGGGGGGCACTCCGCGTCCTGACGTCACAACGGACATGATACGTCGTTTTCCGTTAAACGGCTTGGACGCACTGCGCCGGTACCGTTCGTCGCATATTATACAATTCACATCGCGTGCCCGTGCATTACATCAGTTCAAAGCTCACCGTAAAGTATTTGCGAATTACTCTGTTTCCGTGTTCGGCGGACAAACCAAACGAGCGTGTGAACGTCGATAACACCAAACCAACACGGCGCACCGCGGTGCAGGGGTGCGCAGAGGCAGGAGGTTGGGGCTTGTTATTATCATTGTCCGCGTCACTTAAAAAATACGACAATTAATGAGCGTCGGTTTTGTAATTTTATCTTGAAATTATATATTTTAGTCACGTTACCGGGCGAAAAAAAACACGATCCGTTGAAGACAAATCGGCCTTTTTTTTTTCTTTTTTTTTTTGGATCCGGTTTTCGAATTCTCATTGTCAACTTGGATATAACAGAAGAAGACTCTACGATTTATTCGCGAATTCCTGCAGGCCACGTCACTGTATTATATTTTACACGTTCTCATAGGTCCGTTCTTAATCCCATTCTCTCTTTCTAATAATTTTGAAACCTAATAACTATCTCCTATTTTTGATTTCATACTGTGTATGCCAACGTAAACTCCAGGTTTTCATTGGACGTTTTATTCTTATGACTTATTGTAATAATATTAAAATTTTAATTTTATTAGGTATTCGTTATGATCACTGACGTAACTAGAGGAGTGAACCCATTCCCCTTAAATGCTCCTGGGGTTTGACTTCCTCAGTTTAATAAATTTGGAGGGAGGAGGAGTTAATCTATGATAGTATCTGTGATAGAATATTGTTTGGACATTCCCCGGAAAAAATTAAAATTACGCCGCTGGCGTTTATATACACTCGTATAGTACTGCACTACTACTTGTATTTTTGTTCATCTTGTTGTTTAATATAAATAAAATATTCCTATTTTTTTGTTTGTAAGATCCATATACCTAAGTAAGAATATATAAATAGCAGTAAATAATGAAGAGTTGGGTCGTACTCGGCTGTTGATGGTTCGGATTATGGAACAGTTACAGAGGACGTATCCCTTGCAGGGGTCGCAAAAGTTTTCAAGTACTTTGGTCGCTATGAGTAGGTATCCTATAATATTATATATATATATACTTATTTATATTTTGAAATTTCATCGGGATGGTCAACATTTTTTTTTTTTTTATTCTTCTAGAAGGGCCCATTCTTTGACTTGAGGTTTATACACATAATAAAAATATATAAAAAAAAACTACATTATATATATATATACATATTATACACTTATATACTATAGTGTATACGCCATATTACATTTACCAATAACTCTTTTTAATATCTCTATATACGATTTATAAAATGTATATTGTTCAACGATATACGTAATGTGTATAGTTTCCAAAGTTCCATATATTGTTGTTCCTGCAGGTTCGTACATAACTGCACTTTGGCGAAGAAAAAAATGACTAGATAGTAATATTACGCCGCCCCGACCCCTATAGCGCAATAATAATGTTATTATATGGTGATTTCCGTTTTATATACACAATACGCAACAAGATATTCGTCGCAGCAAGAAATACCACCGTTATACAATATAAAAGTGAAAAAAAATATATAATAAACTATACAGTCGTGTATAACAATGTGTGGTCCTGCAGCAAGACGGTGGTTTAGATGTCGTTTATAAAACATGCCGTATATTATTAGATCGAATAAAAGCTCTATAAAATAAACGTTTCGCCGTCCGGAAAACGCGATTCGAATCGTTTATAATACCCTATATTATTATTGTAGGGATGCACACGCCTGGTAAACCACACCGATTTTGATCCCGTTTAAACGTAAAAATAAAAATAAAAAATTACGCATCTTTTCACTTGAAATAATTTGTCTATAATTAAAACATATAGTAAACAGTTCGAATTCACCGTGATAATACATTCCAAAGTAAACGTGTTTACGAATTTATACGCTAATATTATAACAACAATAGGGTATATATTTCTTTAAGTTCTAGAAAAGGACTCGAGTCAATTTGATAAAGTTTTTGATACGAGTAAATCAAGTTTTTAAAATACATAGGTGAGCTCATGCAATTTAGATAAAAAAAAAAAAAAAAAAAATACCAAAAATTGATTTAATTCATTTCCCTTTGGACCAAAGATTTTCATAACAGTGTGCTTTTGCATATTATGTTTATTGATTGGTCGAAAATTGGTTTCGTAGAATGATAGAATTAAATGGTTTCATTGTCTAAAACTACTGTAATGTAATGGTGTGTATACAACTTAATTTATTTATTTACAGATTCGAGAAATTTAAAAAAAAAAATTGTTTTTTTAAATGTATTTTATGTAATAAAATAAACATAGTAATTAAATACATAAATAAAATGTGTATACATGAAAATAAAATAAATGAATGAATCAATGCGTCGCCTGGGGTATTATGATAAGTGCGTTATACAATGTTACGTAATATTAGTACTGCGTACTAGAAAGCTGTTGATTTATAAATATACAGCGCAGCAGTTTATGGGGATGAGACGACGAGCGTTTAGAATTTACACAATAATTTCGGTGATTTTTACATAATTCTCTGTCCAATTGTACAAGGTGTGATTTTTGTATCCACGATCCATTACCGTTATTGCTATCGGTTTATCACTTTTCCCTATACTATTCCTGTCTGAACTCTTAACTCGTAAACGACAAATCCGTTATCATAATATCATAATTTACACGAATCGACATATTTTAGAAAAATATTCTCGTTTTAAATTTGCAGTGTGGAAATGGAGGAGTGTGTCATTTTTTAAAATCAAATGTTAAAAGATACTCATTTAAGTTGTTAGGGTGTGAGGTACACGGAAAATGGGTAAACGTTTGAAAATAAATAGGTTTAAACAATTTCATAATAATATAATGATTGAAAATCGGAAATCGAATAACAGGTATACTCGAAATCCTCCGAGAAAATCGACAATGGACCACGATATGAAAGATTGTATGATCGTATGCAATTAGGATCGGGAACGGCAACGAAAAAACAGCGGGGTGCAGTGTGTGTACGCTGCAAGTATAAATTGTAAAAAAAAAAAAAAAAAATAAAAAAAAAAAAGAGTTGTTCGTCGACCACAAGACGTACGGTGCGCCTGAATTACACTACCGCAACTATTATACTACACGCATATAGAAGGCGTTTTTTTTACGGATTTAGTTATTTTTTACTAGGTATACCTATGTATTGTACTCGTATGTGTGTGTGCGTGTGTGTGTGTGTGTATAGACACGCCCCTATCTCTTTCCATACGGCATAATTCCGTCTTCTTGGGCTGCTCGCCGCGGTCGGTAGCTTTTCTAGGTCACGCCTTCTTCGGCGCGCACGCGTGCAACCGGTTCGTGTCGTATATTACGTATACTTACAACGGTACTAATGCACGTACCTATGCGAACCGTCGTCAGTCGGTAAGTATACAAGGAGTATTATATTATTATTATTATTATTATGTATAGATAAGTGTACGATGATGGGGGAACCGGTTACAACAAACCCCTTTTACGCGACGGGAGCAGCACGAGACGGAGACGAGCTCGTGCTGGTCGCGTGCGTTTTGTTTTGTTTTTTTTTTTTTTTGTTTCGGTTTTTTAACGACGACGTGTGCGCCCGACCCTCGCCGCCGCACTCTTTCGCTAATGTGCGCGTATATGACGTAGTGTGCGATGTATGTGCATGCATACACGTACAGACGACGGGGTTACAAGCGTTATATAGCAAAAAAAAAAAATAAAAAACGAAGGGGCTATACTATACGTAATAACAGTGTTAAAAATAAGAAACAACACCTGGAGCACCCTCTCTCGAACCCTTCTATATAGGCACGTATATTCACAATAAGAGATAAAAAAAAAAAAAAAAGCGTGCCCGTTAGTTTTTTCTGTTTTTTTTTTTCTACGGGCTACTACCCGAGTGGCAATCGCGAACCTGTGCGCGCCGCACACCCGGGCGCCAAACAACCCGGAAACGCCTCGGGTCCGAAGGGCTTTCAAAAATATTACAAAGAAATGTGCTCCCGCCGCAATAGGCACGGCACATATACTGCAGCTCGTATTATTATACGTGTATAATATTATTATTATAGGTATGAATATCCCGTCTGTGCAGCGTATACGGCACATAATAATATACTAGCACGCAACCAGGGGAGGGAGTTTGGTTGTTAACACCACCCTCCACCCTCGGAATTCGAGATTTTTACGAATTCTACGTCATAGAAGCAACTAGAACTATACTTCTGGACATTGTACTAAATTTGTATGATAACAGTAACACAACACCCCCGGCGATAATTGTTATGAACACTACAATTGTAATATAATTATAGAATATAAATTTAATTGTATCGAATTTTCACCATTATTTTAAAATGTTAGCCAATATATTTAGCAGGCTTGCTTGCGGTGTGCTGCGTATAATATTTCATCTAAACGACAAGTTGAAAAATGAAATAGTCATAGGTATAAGTTATAAAAAAAGTCAGCATAATAACATGGTGTAATCATATTAAGTTGGCTCTCGTCGTGAGTGATTTAAATGTTTTTCTTTTTTTTTTTTTAAATACGTTTAAGAAGGGCTTATGTATTTACTCGATGACAAGTCTCTATGTTTATTTTAAATAAATTCGTAAATAATAAAAAATATTATTGCATAAATTTTCCATTTTTTTTCCCAGTAATTAAACAAAAAAGCTACAAGAAAAATCAAAAAAAAAAAAAAATGCACAAACTTCCCAATGCACTAAACAGACAAAATTTTCTTCCCTGAATCTTTCTGAAATTAATGATCATAACAAGATTTCTGGTAAAAAAGTTGATCACAGAAAAAACAATTTTAAAATCCATGTAAAATATGATAATATACTTTCGCTGTGATAGAAAAACAAATCTAATTAATATTACATAGGTACACCACAAAAAAAAAAAATTAGTAAAATATCATATCAAGTGAAATTAATTGAATAGGTATCTATAATATTTTTAGGTAAATAACAAACAAATAATTATTCTATATTTTATATACTTTAATTTGGCCTAATAAAATACGATTAGGTACCCCATTAGATATAAAGTTTTTTTTTAAATTTATTTTTTATGAAAATTATATATTGTGCTATATTAGCATTATTAAAAATTGGTAACTTTATAATAGAACATGTATTATAATAAAAATCATGATATTTATTAAATCTCAGAATTTGTTATAATAATCTATTCTTATATTTTATCGACTTTTAGATACATTTTCTCGGACCACTGAAGTGTATAATTTTACTTTAATTTATTTGATTTTATATATATTATAGCTTATAGAGTCATACATTTTTCGAAGTACATAATATTTTCAAAGATTATATTATATTATTTTCATAAAAACTTTAAAATACAAACGTAAATTTAGTTGAAACTTTACGAGGTAGATGAATTTAAAAATTAATCACATTAAAATTTCGTTTTTTTTTTTTTTTTTACACGTTTTACATTTATATTATATTACTATTTGAATAAATAAATAATAAATTTGGTTTTAATGAATGGTAGCCCGGAGAAGTTTAAGCGTATAAGAACTTGGAAATCGTTAAGATCTGTATAGTCCTCGAGGTGCTTTAGTAACAAAGTGGGTGTGCCGATTAAAACTGTGCTACCATGGTTTTTTCGTTTCCTTTTTTTTTTTTTCTTTTTTGCTATCCCAAACAACAGAGATATATTTTATTAAAAACTCTCCCTCTTCGTGATTTATAACCCGTTGGAAAATTCCGGTACAGCAAACCGTCTCCCTTTCCCCGCCACGGCTCGGCTCACTTTAATTAGCCATTCTCTTTTGAAAAGCCTGAGGGTGCAGTAAAAAATGTAAGAAAGTTCTGGCAGCAAAAGCGGTAAAAAAAACCTTCCATATCCATAGCGTCTGCAGAAAAAAAAAGGCGAAACAGAAAGAGACGGAGAGAGGAAAGGATAACTTCCCCGAGGGTCGTTGTGTATGCAAAGCATCGTCAGAGGGGTGGTTTTTCCTTCAACCCTCTCGGGTGGCTAAATTAATTTCCAGCGTTGAAACAAAAAAAAAAAAAAAAAAAAAAGCCCTATCGCTAATGGAACTCGCTGTTATATAAGATGAGGGAAAAGTAGTGGGAAGGGATGACGAGCACTGCTGCAGTATCTCTGGATGCTTTTATTATTCATCGTGTATTTTTTCTCTGCTTTTTTTTCTGCCCAACGTGAAAGTGTATCTCTTCAATATTCCTCAAAAGCTACGCGTTATAATTAAGTAAACTAAACAAAAAAAAACGAATGTAACTTATTTAAAAAACCTACTTACTTCACAAGCAGATGATATTATTTTGCGAATCATTTTTACTTATTATTATATGATACAAATCGGTGCTACGACAGAAAAAAATACATTTAACATTTTTTTAAAGATAATTAATTAATACCATTAATGTTGCTCTAAATGGATAAATAATTTAATAAATTATTATGATTATAGTACAAATTAAAATGGTGTACCTAAGTATAAGCTGTATAATATAAATAGGTACCTACATAAAATATTATATTTGCATTACTATATTCAACATTTCCTGAGTAAAATGTATTTTTAATGTGCTTATGTATTTAATACGCACGTGTAAGTAAACCTTTAAACAGTTTAATTTAAAAGTATATTGCAATACAATATTATAGATAGCAAATTTTTTACAATTAAATCATTATAATTGTGACTAATTGAAATTAACTGAAAATTGAAAAAATAAAATATCGAAATATTTCAAACCCTAAAAAAACCTATAATACCAATGTATACAAATGTGCACACTTACAAATTGTTGTGTGCCTCCCATTTGACCTCCTCACCTCACATCGGGCAGGCGATGCAATGTATTGTATATATGTATACTATAAATTGTATAGATAATCGTTTGTTTTTTCATTGTTAACAATAATATAATAATGATGCTAATTCGCTAGTTCCGTATAAAAAACCGTCATTAATAATTGTTTGGCTAAACAATATTATCCGCATAAGACCAAAATAAAAACTAAAAATTGTGAAAATGTCTAATGAATATCTCAAACATTCCCAGAATGTTTTGAAGATTTTACCATTCCTAGAAAAGACTAATATAAGTGTTATGTGGAAATTCAAGTCTCTACGATTATTTTGAACTGAATTACTAAATCGAAAACAACGAAATGGGTTTTTTCCTAATAATTACAAAGTACAACAAAATCAAAAATGAGCAATAGGTATTATAAATCTGATATATTACAGAACTGGTAACTAATGTTGAAAAAATAATGAAAAGTTAAAAACGTATAACTATAATCGATCAAAAATGAAGTTTTACCTATAAAAGCTATTACCGGACTCAATTTATTACTTAAAATTGATAAACCAAACAAAACTTTTTGATTTTATTTCAAAAATCCTCGAAAAACCACAACTAAATAAATACGAAAAATAAACATGAAATGGATCGATACACGTAGGTACATAGGTAGACATTATTTCCATAGATTTCTATAGTCCAAATACCTACTCAGCACTGTAGTATATATACACAATGTTACTGTAATTATACTGTATAATACACAATATGTATATTCAGTATGTTATAACAACAATATTAAAGTAAGTACTCCGGGAATAATCATTATCTGAATGTTACTAGATTTGATGGAATTATAGTAAACAGGCGCCTACATAAAATATAAAATACTTAAGTGTATTATAAATTTATGTTTAATAGCCTATGATTTTTAACGAGACCATTTCGACATTTTTATGTTATTCCCAAAAACAATATACAGAGTGTAACAGGACTATTTGACATTTCAGTGAGAACTATAATATATTACAATTATTTATGTAGGTGACAACTTTTAAATATTGAAAATTTAAATCCCGTATTTGATAATGACGCCGTTACTACGTATACATATTTTAAATATGTAATAGTCATTTAAAAACGAAAAAAATATCCGATAGTTGTGTACACAGTTTCCTTTTTAGTTGATTACCATTGCAATTATAATAACTATCATTCGGTAAAAAAAAAAAAAAAAAAACAATAATAATTGGGGGTTACGAGGGACTCGAATTACACTATAAAAGGGCAGTGTTACGTTTTTATTGACTAATTGAACGATATAATGTACCTATTTACTTAACACGGCTATGTTAAAACTATGTTACTAATGCACATACTATGGATATAAGATATCAATTACACTTTAGGTGATACATTTTTTTCAACCAAAAATGCCATTTTTTTTTTTATGTATATGTATTTCGGTGCGTGAAATGCCATTCTTTGTTATATGTATATTAAAATAAAGAGCACGTATAAAAAATATAAAAACTATATTGGGTATACCTACCTATTACACATAATCCAAATAATGACATTTTAAAATTATAATAATTGTGTACTTCAACTATAAAACTTGTATAGGGTATACATATGAAGACGTACAACACTATAATATTCACTTTGTGTATTATAGCATCCATATACCAATACCATTTTCTTTTCTTTTTATATGATCATGGTTTTTATGGACATAATATGTAAATACGTTGGGCAGTACCACAGATACAATTGTATCTAGTATCAAGATACTTTTTACTACGGTATCAAGTATTTTTTTGCGCTAAAAGATACAAGATACTAAAATATATTTGATATATACCTGCTAAAAAAACGACAAACCCAAAAAGGTGGTGCGTGTACAAAATATTCGAAAGATTGGTTATTTAAAAGACAAACCGACATTTATCAGTAAAAATAACATCCGAATAGATGCTATAGGTATATAATATAATGATTAATGATGTTTTGTACAAAATTTTTACCTACCCTTTTTTTTTTTTCATTATATATTAATTAATTATTATTAAATTTTATTTTGTACTTTTAAATTTTAATTTTAAAAAAAAGCCGATACTGACCACAGTTGTGCCACTGTTGTAGCTGGAAGGTTTGGAAGGTAAAATACATAAAGTTATTTAGTTTATATATGTAAGCAACGATAAATTATTGCTAACGAAAGACGATTCGGAGCAAAGTTAGGTTATATACGTATATATTAAAGGGTTGCCAGATTTTGAAATTTCCAAACCGCAACATGATATTGAATGGCCTTTTTTTTTTAAATGTAACGTTTGATGATGCAGTGAACAATATTCTATGTTTTATTATTAAAAAATACAATAATTTTCTCTCAGCCTCTATTAACCTAGACAAACTGAATAACCGCGAATCTTGAAAAAATATATTGTATTTTATAATATTTTTGTTTTTCGATAAACAAAAACTGCAGATCTACGGTGTATTAAAATACATTTTAATTTTTTATATAATTAATAAGGCGAGGAGTGTTAGTAATAATATACATATTTTTATTTTCATTTTTTTTATTTATTTCAAGAAATAAATGACTTTGATAAATAAGTCAATGAGAAATTGTCTCTTTAACTTATCTTCCTGCTTCCCGATCTATTTCTTCGCGTGCTGTACCGTGTAAAGCCGAGCTGCCTATCGATAATACGATATACTGTTCGCACAATCAATGGTTATCGTCAATCGTTTGACAAGGCAACGGTAATATTCTGTCATAAAACGTTATTTTTCAGTTACAGTGCCATAAAGTATATTTTGTAATAGGTACCTTAAAGGCTAAAAATGAATGTTATGAAATATTGACATTTTTAATGAAAAATAAATAATACTATAATTGAAAATATGTACATTTTTTTGTTAGAGTATGAAAGTGTACAAACTTAACCCCCTCCAAAAAAAAAAAAAAATAAAAATATATATTTTTTTGTAAACGCACCTTATTATATTATTCCGTTTTCAATAAAGACATAAATAGCCAACCGCAAAATTAATAGCACTTTTTTTTTCTAGCAAATTCATTGACACTCGAAAGTAAAAATCCGGAGAGTATACGGCGTATTTCGGAGTAAACAACCCGAGGATGCCGGCGGATAAATTTTTATATGACAAAATATGTTTGTGTATCGTTTTTTCGCAGTGACTCGATATTTTGGGGATATCCCGAGTGCGTCCCGTTTTTAATTTTTACCTTTTTCATAACCCAAGTGGGTCCACGGTCTTACCGACAAGTTATTTTGAACTCTTCGCAGTCGTATCGATGCAGCAGTAAGTTTATACCTATTTAAAAACTGATAGAATTTTATAATAATTGATAAGCTGATCGGTAAGGAAACAACATTTTATGTTGATAATAAAACTCAATAAGACTATGGAGTACGGCTAGTAGTCGTGTAGTAACTAAGCTAGTGCACGAGTATAGTGCCGTAATTTTTCCCGTAACCTGATATTGAATTAGTGTCGTAATATTTTCAAAGTTTTCAAAAAAATGTAAAAATTGTTATGTTTTCATTGCAAAAAATTTTAAATACCGTAAGTACTCTAAAGACTATGACGTATTTTGTATCTATTTTACAACGCTCAAACAACCTAAATGTGTGATGTTATCAATAATAGATAATAAAATGACCTAATATTTTTCGGTTAAGTTAGGTTTAAGTCAGTTCACCAGGTCGTGGTGCACCCTGGGCAACTCAAAATGAACTAGGACGCGTTCGGACTACGTCGAAAAAAATGATCTGTTTTTATTGAGACGCACTCGGGGTGTGAACCTAAGTCATCCGGACGCACTCGGACAACCCCGGAAATTTTCATTTATTTGTTGTAAGCGAAATACTGTTACCCCCCCCCCCCCCTCCTTAACGTATTGATTTATCATAAACGATTTCCACGGTATCTCAGACGGAAAATTCGTTAAAAAATTATATAATATTACGCGTTATAGCGAACGGTGATAATATTTATTATCATTTGTTATGTTTGTTCAGTGGTGGCGGTGGTGGTGGTAGTGGTGGTGTGATGTTGCCGCAGGTGCGGACCGCAAACAATCCGCTCGTTAATTTCGACAATCGTCAATGTCTATATTATTATTACACAAGATGTCTAATAAAGTTTGTGCCGTCCGGGTAAAACACAGTCGCCGGAATGCGTTATTGTGACGGGTACCCGTGACGTGATATCGCGTCAGGGACTCGTCGATCACCGAAACTTATTGTGTTTTTTTAGCGCGTACCTATACCGCCGCGGCCGCGGCATTAGGTACCGCGATTTACGCGCGTGATTGACAACTCCTCCGCCGGGACGTCGACCGTACCCGTACCTACTTACCTATTCGGCTAATTGGATTATTATTATTATTATATTGTTACACGCGTTGTCTTTGACGGGAATCGCTGCGCCGCGGTTTTGAAAAACAGCCATACCGCACGATACAGTATTGCCGAATCGGTCGCACAGTAATAATGACGGGGGGGAACGAAAAAAACGGGGGAAAAAAAAAAATTGCAATAATAATAATAATAACCGACGGGGAAAAGAGAATTAATGTACCCGCGGGGAGGAATGCGGCGACCGCAAAACAATCGTTATTTAGCAACAAGTCAATGCGGACGTATCGTAACGCGGTCACAATGGCCTCCCGCGGGAACATTCGCTTTTGTCTATGCATTATAATAATATATTTTTACACGGGTACACATTCACGCGGACACGATGCACTCGTATTATTATTATTATTATTATTATTACCGTATACGCGCGCACGGCGGCCTTTGCGATTCATCCGACCGTGACGCTCGACGCCGCGGCGGCGACGCGCGTTTCTCGCCGGCGAGTTGTCAATCACCGCGGCGCTCGATGTTATATTATTATTATTATTATACCGTTATATTATTGTATTGGTAGCGCCCGCGAATATAATGCGGCCAGCAGTACGGTAATAATAATAATAATAATAAAACATTGTATCCGGGTGATTGGGATCCGTGTATTACGTACACCCTGTATAACGCGATCGTCCGTGACTGCGCACGTCAAAGAATTAATAGCGGCGAAAATTGTCGCGGCGACGACGTCGTGTCGATATTGAAGTTTTTTTTTTTTTTTTTTTGCTCTCTCTCTACGCGTCCCGACCGTCGTCGTCGATGGGAACGGCAATATAAATAATTTATTCCCGTCCGTTTTTCCGTACGCAAAACCGCGATTTCCGAAACGCCGCGCCGTGTACCGAACGACATTACGCGACGCGGTACAATAATGACGACAATGATCATAACGGGGACGATACGCACACGCGAACCGTTTCTAATCTGCCGATAAAATGTGACGTCGGGTGTACGCCGTGTATTCAAATTCCGTCCGGTCCGCGACGAATTTGTTTTATCGTCCGGCACCGACGACCTCCGAACTCGCGATTCGCACGCGAATTTCGCCGTAGGCAGGCACTGCTTTCCTTCCCTCTCCCCCCACCCCCTTCGTAGTGCGGCGTCCTCCCCTGTATGCATTATAACGGGTAATGTCTTGTCTCGGTCTCGGCGTATTATATTATTACCGTTTATGCAGAACAGTTCTTATTATATGTATTGTTATCGCGTGTATTTAATATTATAATATATTATTATTTTTTTTTTTTTTTGTCATTTCCCCCGTATAAAAACTCGGACAAATCGTTTTCGCGATACCATCTCGTTCGCGCGGGGTTAGTTCCGTTCTTTCCCGGTCGTATAAAACGTTTACCGCCATTTTTTTTTTTTTTTACCCCGGCCGCCTGAAATCACATTTACGACTGTGTGAGAACCCCGGAACACCGCGACCCCGCAAAGTATAGCGGCCAACTATAATACCTACTTTTAGTCATAACTTCATAAAGCACCCGGTACGCACTGGCTCAGGTGGAGCTATAGCCCTATCAGCCAAACCCGCGAGTAAGCCTTATATATGATGCAGGGGCGTCATCTCAGTTTTTCAAAACGCATTCGATTCATTTGAAAACATTTGAATCAGGGCATCGGCCTGATTTTTCTGAATATGTTTTGTTCGCTTCGTTCGCTTTTATTCGTATTCCTGCTTTACGTGTTAATATTTCAATACCTAACTCATTTTACCGTGATTTACTCTACGTGACGTCAGTTTCGACGCGCACTATTATCTTCCTAACACGCCTGTTTATTTAATTGTGATAACAATTAACAGTTGTCGACAATTAACCGTGGCGAAAATTCCCCAATGTCTCACTCTCACATCTCAGACGGTCGAACCCCCGTAGATCCGGCCATTGACGGTTGCGGCGATTAATTTTTGCATTTTACATTCTATGCGGGCAAAATAATGTTTAAAAATATATCTAGTCGAAATCACTTAAATAACGCCCCTTTGGTCTAGATACCTTGATAGGTATGCATACACAATACACATATTATATTATATGGGTATATTATTTTGTTTTAATAACTGTTACATTGGCCTTCTTCACTCCAAATGAGGGCCCAGTAGCCACAAGCCAGTAGGTTTTCTTTGAAGAAATAAGGAAATCAATTTTGAATTATGAAGACATTTATTGCCAACTGTATAATTACAATCATTATTTTGTAAAATACACATAAAGAAACACTTTTAAAAATATTGGGTGTGCGACTAGTGAATAACGAAATGATAATATGTTTATTTATGCAAATTAAGTTTCAAAAGACATTTGGCATGGGAATACAAAAATAAATTACAAAAGTTTAATCTACCCGGTAACAGAAATCCAAGGAAATATATGTGCTGCAGTTAAGTACTTAGGTATGTACATACCCATTTACTCTGGTTAGCTTCCTTTTGTTGAGAAAATTTAATATTTTTTTAAAGAGAAATCTATTAGATACTACAAGAAAGTGCCAATTGTATTATATTCCTCTTTTCATTAAAAAAAACTTAAATTATTATTTCACTGATGGATATTCTGTATGGGTAAGTAGATAGGTGCCTATTTATTTATGCATAGTGTATAATAATTATAATACTAACCTAATTATTAACTGTTTTTAAAAACTATAATTGCCGTAAGTACTTAAATTATTTATCACCTAATCTTTTTAGTTGTGTTTTTGTAATTTTGTAAAAAAGAAAAAACTATGAGGCCCACCAAACTAATATACAGGTAAAAATAAAAACACCTATATACCTACGCATGACCATTATACATATATATATATACTAGGGTGTTCCTTATTATTTTTTTTTAAAATTTGATCGGGCTACCCATGGAATTTGTTTGAAATCATAAAAAAATGAATTGTGTAAAGTTTCGTAGTAATTGTTCAACTCTAAGGCATGCCTCAAAAGGACTGAAGTTCAATGGAGGGTGATTTTATAATTTTAGTCTAAAATAATTAAGATAGGCAAAAAAGTATAGGAATAAAATATTTTTTAAATTAAATACGCCATATAAAATATTACTCGTACTTTTTTATTCATCGCCCCCCCCCCCCAAAAAAAAAAAAAANGCGTACCTATATTTTATATATTATGTTATACATATGTAATTCAAATTAAACACAAATAATATTTAAATAATAATATACATAAATGACATAATTAAATATTTAGTAATATTATTTAATAATTTTTTAGTGTATTTTTTTTAGCGTTGGGATATCTTTGCCGGTAATCATGTATGGTCTGAATTAAAAATTGCTTTTGATTTTCGTTTTTAGTGATTAAATTATTGTAATCGCTCATTAATTATAATATGAGTTGCATCTCTGTCACTTACCTTGCATCTATCTAAAACAGTTTATCGTTGATGAATGCTGTTCTTCCTCGTCTAGTAGTTGAAGGGCCGGCAGAATCTTCACAGCTTTCCACAGTAATAGAGTTTTTGGTATTATCTTGTATGTTTTGGGCTAAATCACAATCATCAGACAAACTTTCTTCTGTATCACTCGAAGAACATAATTCCACAGATTCAACTAAAAGTTAATTCGTAATTTTATATTATTTAAAAGTACTTATTATACGACAAACTATAAAAACACAAAATACGAAATACTTACAGATAGATTTTATTTTGTTTTCATTAAGTTTTCTTTTTTTTTCAGATTCTTCTAATTGTTTAGATCGTTTAAATTCTCTTTTTTGACTTGTCCAATCGACGCCCATCATCGCTCCTGGACGACCTTTTTGTCTCTGAGTAATTAAAAACTGTTTGTCCATGTCAATAGTCATCATATCCAATGCATCTGCATGGGCAATGTCGAATAGTTCGTCAAAACATTGTACAAACTCATTTTCATTTTTAATTTGAGTATTTGTTCTCCGACTTGAATTTTTCTGCAAACTTCGCCATGTATTGTACAACTCTTCCAACATTGGTACACAATTACGAACTTCCCTAGTCGGTATTCGGGCTTTTTTCCAAAATATTAACGTTTCGTCAATCACTAACCGCGCACTTTCACGTAAACTTAACTTGACTTCTCGAATATTAAAAAATAGGACCGATAAAACTTGTTTGTTTGATGGTAACTTGCATCCAACCAGTTGATGAGAACTAGTACCAATTAAATAAACACGTTTACGTATATTGATTTTACTGTCCATTTTTAATATCGGAACGTCTGTTCGTCGATGGTGTGTGGACAATTATAAACTGAGCCGTGACGACAATGTTCGGGGATTAATATAAACAATAAATAATACGTCTAAAACCGAGTGAATAATAAACCTGTAAAGACATGTTTAACATTTGAATACTACGCGTGGTCACAGGACCTAGTCAACGTCGCAAAAACGTGAGTAGGTATCATGTCTGCGCTAGTTTAGGCAGACATGTTAGAACATGTATAGTTAATATTGCGCAGCTTTCCATTTGTATGAAACATGCGTTTTAACCATGTTATTAGTGGACTATTTAATAGCTACTATAAAGTTGTTTACGCAGTTATGTTGTAAATTTTCTTAGTACAAAGTATATTATATTGTACAAGCTATTATCACGTAAAATAAACTGAAAATTAGTTTTTGTTATTTTGTAGGTGAACGAGTTGTTAAATGCAAAATGTACAAATAACATTTTTTGTAGGATAAACAATTTAAAAAATATATTGTTCTTACACTTTTTAGTCTGTCTTAAAAATTTTAGACTAAAATTACAAAAATCTAAAAATCACCATTATTTGAACTTCAACCCTCTTGAGGCACGCCTCAAGGTTTACCGATTATTACGAAACTTTACAAAATACATTTTTTTGTGGGTTTCAACAAATTTCAGTGGTAGCCCAATCAAAAATCGAAAACAAATTTTCTTCATCTATAGTCTAAGGACCACCCTAATATATACATATAATTATTATAAATGTTGTTATTATAATGTGATATAATTATTATATACACTCATAACAGCTACGAAATATAATTTAATTTATTGTAAATTTCAAAACATAGATTAATATAAATTAAATCAATTCAAATTATTATTTAAGTTAAATAATTATGGGTGGGCCACTGTTAAAGGTGAGAAGTTTAGAAGGCAGGATATAGAGGGGAAATTTAATGTGTATCTCTGCGCAACGATTTATCATTGCTAACGAAAAACGATTTGATAAAATTTAATCACGTCTATATAAGACAAATATAAGGTTTCTGTCCAAATTTTAAGCCTACAAACATTTCGAACATATTTAACTGAATTACAACAATAAAACAAAATTGAAAATAATAAAATTATGTTTGTAAATTTTCCTGTTTTTCCAATTTTTTTGAAAACTGCAAGGAAAATCAAAAAATTATCTCTCTTAAGTATCACCAAAGGGAAATTTTCTTTCAGAGAAGGGCCTATACTTGAAAATCAGAGTAAGATTTCTGGTAGAATTTGTATATATAGTATAAAAAAAATAAAATAAAATATTCAATGCATTCCTCGCTTTGCTCAGAATCTAAAATATTAAACAAAATTTGGAAAAAAGGATTTAATATTGATTATTGGTTTGAATTTATATATGGTATTTGATAATATTTATAATACTAATGTATAAGTACTATTATCATTAATCTATTAATGTACTACTTATCTTTGTATATCTATGAGAAATTTTAGTAGTTACCAGCTGGTATTCAAATAAAAATTGTTCATATTTTTTTTTGTGTTTTGAACTCATCATTAAATATAATTGATATATACAAATATATAATGTAGTCATAAACAGATTAAATTATTAAAATTTAAAAATTTAAATGGAGATACCGTGGAGACAATCAAGGGAACCCTCAGAAATGAGGGGGCCAAAGTCAAAAGTATAAGACTTTCTTTTACAACTTACAACTTACAAGTAATCATGGCTTAAATATTTAAGCCATACAAGTAATAAAACAATTATTATTTAATGTTAACTAAAATAGTAGGGAGGACCATGGCCCCCACAGGCACCCTCCTGCGGTGACGGTAACCTGATTATGACTATTGGACTATAAAGTAATATTACCTTTTATTATAGTACCTAATTATCATTTACTATTTATTATATTTATTACAATTAGCCATTATGAAAACAGTCAATATGAGGTTGTTCAAAATATTGTAAACAAACATTATACTTACTAATTTATATTTTAGTTTTTGTTCACACATACCAAGTTAATACTTAAGATATTTCAATAAAATTAACAGTGTCTCTAATAGTATGGATATTAGTAAGATGAGCTATTCTTGTCAGAGATGTGTACAGGAAATTTTGGTGAACCAAATTTGAGGTAAGATCTTACTCTGTGATATATAATGATTAATGTTTTTAAACAAATAGGATTTCTAAAATATTATTTTATTTATGTTTATGAAATTTTGCATCTTATACAATTTACAATTTACAATTATTTATTCTGATTTAATTTAAATCCAAGTCTTTAATAAAATTTATTCTATCGAGAATAGTTATTAATTTGATACTGTGATATGATTGGGTTTTTACTATGAATAAAGCCACTTGTCATATTTTTTATCCAAGACACACAGACGTGGTCTCGGATACGTGCGTCACGGATACAAATTCTAACGTTATAGTATACATTGTCAGAATACACATTTTATAATATTACATTTTAGTATTGAAAATGGATCCAGACGTGGCGAACGTCGTTCTTTCAGTTTGTGGACTTTTGGCTAATGAGTATAAACAATAAATGTTGTCAAGTAAAAAGAAAAAAAAGAAAATATTGGGTTCGGCAATGGGTTTCTAAACAAAATAGAAGACTGAATTGAGTTTTGAAAAAACCTGTGGTCCTAGAAAACTTGTGAGATCCAACTGATCAGAAGTTTTTTATTAAAATTATAAAATTGTGTAAATGTAAAAAATAAATAAATGAGTTTCAGTAGTTACCAGAATATATATTTTTACTGTTTAAAAAGGTATAATATATCATGAGTAGAACTGATTTTAATCATTATACTTAAATTTGTACTACTTTTTTACTATACTAATTTAATACAATAATTTAGAATTTATATAGTGTCAATTAATTAAATTTGTATTATATTAATATTTTGTATATGTATAAAAGTTAATTTATGTAATTTTAATATTTTACTTACTAAATTTGATTTTATTTGACGTTGAGTAGTATGTTTTCTTAAAAAAGAATCTACTATATTAATCCATACTACAATAGGTTTATAAACATAATTCACCGATGTTCCCGATTTCAATGAAACATTCATTTTTTTAGTTTCTTGGCAGTATGTTGAACGAATATTATTGATTATTACTTTTATTTCAGAAACTCCAAAACCTTCAATTCCCATTTCTGCTGCAATTTTTTTCAAAGCAATTTGCCTGCTAGTTTTATTTTTGTAATTTGCTAAACTATTGTTCCGCAAAACTTCTGTCGTCAAGTATATATTTATAAATTTCATGATTGTATCATCAAACAAACTTTTTTTTCAAACATTTTTAATCACAATAATATAATAATATATATTTTATTATTAATTAGACACAATATAATTCTCCTTTTGAAGGACTGAAATGCATAAAAAGCACCTAATGATTTGTAAAATGATACTGCAATTATTTTTGGATGGAATTTACGGACATGGTTATGTATACACAGTTAAAAAATTATCAGTGCCGTGGATTCGAAAAACACAAGGACGTGGTCTTAAATGTAAAATATGATAAGTGAAAACCCGACTTGAAGGAAATTAATTAGTATTTATTGAAATTTAAAGGGAGATTTTGTTCATTCCATAAAATAAACTTATCAAAACTAGATTGTACAATATTTGCACCATTATTAGTTTTAAATTCAAAATACAATTTCACGTCATCAGCAATAATAAAATATTGATAGTGGTATGAGGACCAAACGAATATTTAAAATAAAAATTAGAAATAGTAATTATCAAAGGTGAGAACCCTGAGAAACACCAGAGGTCACTTTTTAGAGTAAAAAATAAAGGTTTTTACAGTTTACTCCAATTTTAAAAGCTTTCAATTTATAATATAATAATGAGTCCTTTACTTTTTAGAAATCAGTTTAAATAGTATCAACTTAATGCCCGCTATCAAAGGATTATGTGAGGATATTTTGGAATAATATCAAATACATTTAACCAGTATAGAATGTTAAGGAAGAAAACCGTGTTGATGAATAATTATGTAATATGTTTGTTTGTTTAGTTAACAATTTAAATAAGCAAACAAAATTTTTATACTTGTTATTCACTATGCCACCATTATATACAGAATTAAAACAATAATTAAACATTTTTAATATATTATACGATTTTCTTTATGGCTCAGAAGAATTATTTTTATTTTTTTACATATTTTTTTTTAATTTAATAAATTATTATTTATAAAAAAAATATTAATACATTAATTATAAAATTAGTACATACTTTGTGTTTCAGTTATAATACTGTCACCATTAATGTAAAATAATACTTAATTTAATAATTGTCTATATATGTGTCCAAAAAGTATAGAAACGAATAAACAAAGAAATGATTTTTAACCTTTAAGACACGAGACATTTAAAATTTGAATAAATAGATGAAATGTGGATCATTACATTTTAATTTTAATATAAATGTAACACAATATAAAATTTAAACTTTTATTTTTATATTAAATAAATTAAATTTTGTCTATACTTTTTAAATATTCATTATACTGTGTAGCATGAGTCAATTGAATTTTTTGTAACTTCTTGGTCAATCCTTTACTTATTTTGTTACCTTGAATATCAACTGTTGGTAATCCCTATATAAAAAAAATAGTTTAAATATAAAATTTGTTAAACTAAAGTAGAATATTAAATGTAATTTACATTTTCATCAAATTCTAAGTATTTTTCGGTTTCTAATTTAAACAAATCTTTAGGATGTATTTTTTTAAGTTCTTCCTTTTTGGCACGTGCCTGTTCCAGTTCCATTTTCTTTTTTTCCTTTTCAGCAAGTTTATCTGCTTCAGTTTTTGCTTTTGCCCTTTTCTCACGTAAAATTGCTTCTCTTCCTACAAATTTGATTGCAGTAGGCTTCCCATCAGCATCTTCTAGTCGTACACCATTTTCAGGTAAGATTTCATCCCGGAGATAATCACACAAGATTAATATATCTTTAGAACCATTTGTGCGAGCAATAGAACGTACTGAATCACGAAAATCTGATAAAATGTTCAGATATGGGGTAATAATGGTCTCAACCTAAAAAAAATTTTGTTTACATACATTTTTGTTAAATATATTATATTTAATTGTATTAATAGTTTATTAACAATTTATAAATATATTACATCATTAGAAGAACTCTGTTCAGATACTGGGAAACCAATTTCATTAGCAGTTTGAATACCAAATATTTTTAATATTCCAGTAATATATTTAGCAATGTTTAGCAATAAATAATGATTTACATCAGCAGAACTGCAGTCTCTTAAATATATGTTACAGGCAAATATACATTCTTTTATTGCTTCTAATGCTGCCTTAGTATCAACATTATCTAAACAAAATGTTTATTTATACAAATTACCAAGTTAATTATATAAGTCTACTTTACTGAAGCTATTTTTTTTTTTTTTTTTTGAAAAGGCATGTTTTTTGACACTGATTCTGAATATATTTAAATTTGTTTATGGAAATCATTGTTAAAGATTAAAGAAATTATAGCTATTTGAAGTTGGTTGTTTTTACAAGTCCAACACGAGCCTGCGAATGGAGTTTGCTGAAGGTCTGGTCTCACATAGTTAGGTTTAGGTTTACATTTAAAACACTATCCTTCTTGTTATAGTATCAGTTTGGAAATGTATGTTAGATCTGCTAGCAACCTTCTCTCGTACAGAATGGGACAAATAGGCACTGCCAACTAGGTACAGCCAATTCAGCATAGCCAACTGGGCGTTAATAGTTAATGATCCATATCATTTCTATTATTATTATTATTTTCATTATCATTGGTTTTGTCAATATTTTTGTCTTGTTGTAATAATTCATTATTGCTTAATCTGTCATCAGCTGACTGGTTTGCACATAAACAATGACAAAATAAATAATGATATAATTAAATGTTCTTATAATTTTTAAAATGGTAGATCGAACAAGACAGCATGTAATATAATAGTAATTTACAATATTTTATTGTTGCTTAAGCAAATAGTAAAAATATGATCTAATCTCTTTTTCATTTAATAATTTCCGTTCACTTGATCCCACGTCGAGTTGGCCATGCTCAACTGCCCAAGACTGTCTCCTGTAAGTAAAGGTGTTCAATGAGGGTTGTGCAGCAGCACTCGAGTTCCCTACAATTGTTTTTTCCGCATACAAACAAACTTCAAACCGCTATAACTTCTAAAATAATAGTTTCTGAAAATGTCTGATAGCACTATAGCATAAAAAGTATTATTTTTGTAGTATTTATCTATACTAATTTTAATAATGATTTTTTCAAAAAAACAATTCAACTAATACAGAATTGGCCTTTTTCCAAAAAAAAAAAAAAAAAAAAAGGGCAACCGGGTTAAGTAGACTTGTCCTCAAATTTTTAGAAGTTTACCACATAATGCTGCATGAACATTTGATTTGCATAAATTGAACTTCTTATCTAATTCTTTTTCAGAAGGTAACCACTTTGAATAACTAACAGCTAATTTAACATCATTTCTTCTTCTTAATAAACTTTTGACATTCAAAAAAAATTCCTAAATAATTAATTTGTATTAAACAAACATTATGTACAATAGTACATTTTTACATTTTATTTTTAAACTTATCATTATAATAGACTAACATTGAGAACTTTTTCACAAGACATCGCTGATTCCATTGTGCTTTCACTATAATCTAGAGTATCCTTCCATGAATGCAGTAAAAATGCAAGTCTTAGTTGTCTTGATGTATTGTTTTTAAGAGCATCATCAATAGTAATAAAGTTTTTCAGAGACTTTGACATTTTACATCCTGAAATAGTTAAGTGACCAGAATGCAGGAAGAATCTAACCCATTCTTTGTTGTTGTAATAAGCCTATTAAAATAAATAATATCTATGTTAGCAAAAAAACAGAATTATTCAAAATGCAATAAAATATCAATTACTTCGGCTTGGGCAATTTCATTGTCATGATGTGGGAATTTCAGATCAATGCCACCAGTATGAATATCTAATGTTTGACCTAATATAGAAGAAGCCATAACAGAACATTCAATATGCCATCCCGGTCTTCCTTTTCCCCAGGGTGATTCCCACCATGGCTCACCATTTTTAGACCGTTTCCAAAGGGCAAAATCATTAGGTGAATGTTTTTCATTAACTGCACTTACTGATAAATCACCTTAAGTTTTAGAAATTAAACTTATTAATATATATATAATTATACTGTTAGTTAGTATACCATCTATACAGATATTATATTTTTATTAGAGATGAACAAATGTTCAAATAATCTACTTATTTAACCTATCATTAATTGTTTCACTTTTAAAAATAAGGGCAAAAAAATGGTAATAAAATATTATAAAGCTGCTTTTTTCTCATATTTAAAAAAAAAGAATGTCTTGAAAATTTTTAATACTTTCTGAAATACTGCAATGCTATTATATACATTTTGTAGGTATAAGATAGTAAGTATCATAATATTATTATTAGACTGTATTAAACTAGTACCAACACCAGTATTTTCTTAGATATTTATAAGCATAAAAAATTAATATTAAGTAATTAGGTACCTTCCCCATCTAAAAGTGATTTTGAATCCCCATATGCTTCTGGAACTAATTTGGCATAATGATGAATAGGTTTAGAATCAAATTCAGCAACATCAAAATACACTGATCCATTAGATTCGTAAGCATAACCATTTTTGATTATTGATGTTATGTAATCAATGATTTCGGGAATATATTCACTCACCCTAGAAAGTTTATCAGGTGGTAAAATCTGTAAATTGAAAAAAAAAGAAGTAAAAATATTGGTTAAAACTATGCTTTGTAACATTAAATAACTTTATACTCAACATTTAAAGAGGTCATATTCGAATGGAAATCGGTTTCCCAAAATCTCGGTAACGCTACAAATATACTATTGTCAGTAATATCTGCACTATTGACTTTGTCTAAATAAGCACCAAAAGGATCTTTGATGTCATCTAAGATTAACTGAAATTAAACTTGACTTTATTCTTAAGGTATATAATATTAATTTCATACATACATACATTTAGACTTTCTAATGATGTACTCTCGATTAATTTAGAAACTGAGGATAATTTGTCTATAGCCTTTAAAGTCATTGTCTTTTTGTCAGCATCCATTTGTTCAATATCTTTTTTTAAATCGTTTAGAGCTAAAATAATATCTTTTTGTACCATTTTTTTATCAGTGACAATCTTTAGGTACTCCTCAAACAAATATATTTGTCGGGCTCGTTTGATTATTTTGTCATCAATATCTGTGATATTCATCACATATTCAACATCATAATGAAAATAATCCATTAATACTCGACGCAATATATCAAATGTAATGTAACTCCTGAAAAGTTCATAATCATACACACCTTGAAAAAATGAATACATTTTATTTATATTTACCGAGCGTGGCCCATATGTGAAGCATCATACACAGTAGGTCCACAGCTATACCAATTTACTTTGTTACCGTTTTTTGGAACAAATATTTCTTTCTTCCTTGTCAAACTGTTGAACAACTTCAAACGAGGTACATCAGAAATGTTGCCCTGTGACCAGATTGGCTGAGTTCGCTTTGTAGTAGTCATCGCACATACACCTGGAATAAAACTTAATAAAAATAGTAGAAGCTTTAATAAAATATTTATACTGCCACTTTTACATATTTGTGAGACGAAGGTCTTTACAAACATGACGTAAAAGTAAACATGACAAATATTGTTTTGATTTACTAAGTGCTTACATACAAATTTGTATAAATTGAAATAATATTCTTTTTAAATGCTGCACAACAGTAGTTAATTTTATAGTATAATTAAATTATTTCCCCGCAAGTTAAAATCGCATTACACTAGAGTTGAATAAACGTAATTATACATGTTTTACAATATGTCATATGCATGTGTTTATCAATTATCACGCCAAGGCTTTTTACCACGATCGGCCGATGGAGATAACAAAAAAATATTATCACTTATCAGTGATATCATTTCCTTATTGTCGTGTTGACGTTGACGGCAGAAATAATGGTTTCCATAGATAAAGAAAATAATACAAATTAGGTACAGAATAAGTAATAGAAGTAATTTTTGGTCATTATAGATTTTGTAATACACAGTTTTAGTTAATAAAATAAAGTTTTATTTACATTCTACATTGTATTGGATTTATTAAAATTATATGGTAAACCTATATTAAGGTAAATATAGTTTATTTATTTTTTGTATTGTAATTTTTATATTTACAGTAATATTTTGATAACATTTGTTTTTATTAATTTAATTTTAATGATTCATAATATTACTAAAATAATTGTGTTAATATAGTTGCAGCATATTTTCTTCGGTTTACTATTTTGTGCTATAATTTTACAATGTTTAATATAAAAATATAATGAACTCTGTAGGATCTTTTAAATTTCATATTATCAGTCAAATTTTCCAGAACTTACTTACCCATTTTTTTTTAAAACTTTATAAAATCATATATTTTAAAATGTTACATTGCCATTGTGGGTGAATCGGCTACCTACTTCTGTTAACCGTTGACAAGATATTCCATTTTTAAGTTTTAGGTAAAGGTAAAGGGAAATACTGAAGTATCATTTGTGTGGCAGCACAGCATTTGAATGGTGTTGCACTACTCTACCTCTACCTAAACTTAAAAGTGGAATTACTCATCAACATATTTACGGAAATTAAAAATACATGGCATTTTAATATAGGTTCACAATCAAAAATAAGGACAATGTCACATTTTAAAATATATAATTACAAACATTTTATAAATATATTTATATTTATATAATTTATATTGTTTTCTTAAAGACTAAACAAGTTTATTTTATTAGTTATTATTATTTATTCATCTCAAATATAGATAGTGTATGTGTCTAGTTTAAATATGCCTTATTTGTTTTATATATTATGTTCTCTAATTATTATCTTCTTTTTTTTAATTGGCAAATAAATAAAAAATATAATATGGTTTTGTAAACTGACTTTTTGTTAGTAAAATGTATGACTAATACAAATATTTTTGTAAACATTGTTTCAGGTATAAATTTGTTTATACTCGGCAGTTTATCATGAAAATGGTACCAATGAATGATTTTATTTTAAATGAGCATGAAGGTGAAGTACATGATGCTGAATTAGACTACTATGGCCAACGTTTAGCCACATGCTCTAGTGACAAAACAATCAAAATATATAATATACAAAATGGTACTAAAACTTTATTAGCCGATATAAAAGGTCACCTAGGACCCGTTTGGCAAATTTGTTGGTCCCATCCTGTATCTGGACATTTGTTAGCCTCCTGCTCATATGACAAGCGTGTTGTAGTTTGGAAAGAATCAAATGATTGGTTTAATATATTTGAATTTACTCATGAATCATCTGTTAACTCTGTTGCTTGGGCACCCCATCAACATGGCATTATTTTGGCAAGTGCTAGCTCGGATGGGTCAATTGGAATACATGTGTTTAATAAAGAATGGTCCTCAGTTACAATAAATGCACACAGTAATGGATGTAATTCTATAGCTTGGGCTCCCTTCAAGGAACAATTATTTGGGTCTAATCAACCAGAATTTGGTAAAAAGTTAGCATTGGCAAGTGGTGGTTGTGATAAATTAATTAAAATATGGACTATCCAAAGTGATCAATGGGTTCAAATTGGTGAAATAAATTGTCACACCGATTGGATTCGAGCTATTGATTGGACTTGCACAATTGGTGATAATCGACAATTAATTGCAAGTTGTTCTGAAGATAAAACTGTTGTGGTCTCACATAGTGATGATTATGCTAAATGGAATTCTACTCAAATGCAAATATTCGATAGTCGTGTCTGGACAGTAAGCTGGTCAAAAATTGGAAATGTACTAGCAGTATCTACTGAAAGGAATAAAGTATCATTGTGGAAAGAAAATAGAAATGGGCAGTGGATGATTTGCAGTAAAATTAATGATAACAAAGAAGATAATTAAGTAAACGTTTATACTGTTCTCATTCTAAAATAGTCTATATTTAAAGTACTTTCAGCAATTAAAAAAATCAGTTAAACTATGGTGAAATATATTTTATTTTATTGTATGAACTCAATGGGAATACATCCTATAAGATTACATAGTGGTATATTAATAAATTAATGTTTAATGAATTACATAAATCGTCCAGAATCCAAAAGAAAACTATAAATATTTTATACTCAATTGGTTTCATGCCAGTTTTATTACAATGAATAAATTATTATTATTTTATGTATGAAAACAAAAACTGTTTAGTTTAATATCAAAATGAACACATATTTATACAAATTAAAAATCACAATAGTTCCTTTTTAAATAAAACAGAACTTTCTTTACATTATTCCAGAGACATGAAACAGAAAAAATTGATATCGTGTTATTAGCAAATTATTAGTAAAGGTCTAAGGAGATATGAAAAATTAACACTTGTTTGTTTTAAAAGAAGGAATAATGAAGGTAACTAAATTACATGTAAATATACAAAGAATTCAGAATAAAATAAAGGTTTAATTTAATTTAACAATATAATGTTTTAGTTATTATTATTGTTATTTTGTAGTTATAAAATTAAAATGAAAACTAAAATTTTATAACCTCCTAATTTTATGAATGTTTTATTAGACATTAGTATGGTCAAATTATTATACTAGATTCATTTTATAGATAAATATAATAAAATAAAAACTTATAATTTTTAAAAATCAATTATAAGTTCAAGAACTTATTTTATTAACTCATTTCTCTACAGATTTTCAATAATTTGTTTTATAATTCTACATGATTGTACAATTACCCAATAAGTTATCTATGAATTAATAAAAAATAATTTGATTATATTTTTATATAATATTAAATTGACCAAGTTTTATTACTTGTGAGCATAAATGACTTAACCAATGTTTGTATTGACAAATTTCAAATTGTTTCATTCAACAGTATGGTATTCCCTCATTAGTAGAGAACTATTAAAATGAATATGTTAACACAACTCAAACCAAAAGTTTACTACGTTCCGAATTTAAAACTTGAATATGTAAAATGCTTACAATTGCTTCAAAAATATTTAGAAAATTTGGCACATCAATTCCTGAAGAAGTTGCCGGAGAAATAGATTCCAATCAACATACAAATATGTATATTCAAAATAACTTGTATAATATAAGACATTTGGGATAAAATAACTTTTAATAGTCATGCCAATAAATAACAAATAGGTACTCTGCATTATACTGAATTCATTTTCTAGTAAAGCAAATTTAATTAATATCTTAACTACAACAGGGGCCTACCCACAATACTTATACAATTTTTCACGAAAGAACGGTAGAGACTCGACGAAAACCAGTCATTCTTGCGCATCCCCACGCCGCACCTCGCCCAGAGCTCCCACCACTATCGGGCCAGGTGTAGTTTTGCGGACTGTCGTAGCGGTAGCGAGTGATCCGTAAGCTCAGTCGCGTGCGCGAATAACTACCTTTCTCTCGTGAAAAATAGTATAGTAGATTTGCCATATAACTTATAAATATATTTTTATCCGATTTACACCTGTTGTAGCAACTCTCTCTCTCTCTCATCAGAAACAAAAAAATTAAGATAAGCAAATAAATTTAAACGATAACAACATAATTAAAACTTGGGTAGTATACAGTTTTCAGAAAAAATTATAAGAAATCGTAGCTATATCCATTTGCACGAACACCAACGTTAAGAAAAAAAAGTTGAATTAAAAAATATGTAGTTACCCCAACAAACATAACTTGTTTATATATACAAACTGAAACATACCATGAGCTCAAAAATGAAATTTTCAATCGAGCAACGAGAACTTTTGATTTCTAAAATCCAATCAAGACCTCCCTAGTGGAATGATTGACATCCTAACCACAAATAAAACAAACAAAATGTGGGATGAAGTGGAAAAGTAGTTTTACAGGTAAAGAAATAGATTAACTAGATTATCTCTGTTCACAATTGAATTTTATAATAATTTTAAATGTATAATAATAATAATACCTGAATATTGTAATATTAAAAGAATTTAAGTAATTAGTAGGTATGGTTTTCTTTTAAACAAAATATTTATTACACTATATGGTGAAATATTATATAAAAACGTGAAAAATGGAATTTTAGATTCCGAGCGTAGTGAGGGAGCTATTGATTTTACTAAGATGTTTATTTTTTCTTTGTTCTAGTCTGTGGACACGTTTTTTCCTAGTAAACTTGCTCTGATGTATAAGTGTAGAACCTTTTCTGAAAGCTCAAGTTGTCTAGATTGTACTTTAAACGGATCATTTTTTAATTTTCGACACGATTTTTTAAATAAAGGCACTTAAGTGGAAAAAAAACGTAGGAAAACGTACAATTTCACGATTTCATTATTTTATAAAAACGTCGTTCGACGTTTTCTACGATAAAAAAAAAAAATAAAATGATTTTAATCGAAAAATCATAAAACACCTTTAATGAAATAAGTACTAACATATAATTTACCTTAGTGTCTAACATATATCTAAATTCAACACTGACTATCATCATAATATATGGTCGTCCGTTCGACGAAACTAGAGTTTCGTACTTTCGAATTCGTGCCTCAGTTCCCTGAAATAATTGGAGGACTTGAAGAGTGACTCGTGTAGATTCTATTGGTACACAACGCGGGACCGTAAATGCCATTGTCATGTACTTTTATTGCTATACCGATGGCCTTTATATTTGACCAACAACGTATTCATATTTTATATTTTACATTTCCGTGTTTAGCTACAAATCAAATTTCCTTTATAAAATAGTATGAATTGGAATTAACTTTATGATATACTTTACTACTACATAAACAAAACTTGCGCCAAAAGTTATAAAATTTTAAAAACAAAAGTATCTATATTGTTAAGTAATTTAATTCCAACGATACCTTACGTATATTATTCAAAATTTAAATCATTGTGTTCATTATTTAACATTTTTACTTGTAAAATAAAAACTCAAAAAAAAAAAAAATTATTTATTATTTTAGACTACTACTTTTAGTTTACGTCTTAAAACCGTGCTTAAGGCCTAATAAAAAAAAAAATAATTATAAATTATATAAATACATTTTTATAATTATTTATTATGAGATAATATCATTGACATTAAACTTATAGATCGTCATACATCGTTGATAGATGGCAGTTCTAGTATATTAGAGTTCTTCGTTCGGTCAATAAAAGCACGGGTGATTACATGTTAATCTCATCGAGTTGCATAGGGCAGCCGCGGCTGGTTTTCAATAATTCTATAATCTATTTTAGATATCATTATCAGATAATTTCCGTGATAGTAAAACGCGATTTAAATATTATAACAATATTCGTTTACTGCCAGGAAACAATTTCGGTTCATAATTTTAATTGTGTTTAGACATTAGACGTCCAATTTTTTTTTCGGACATCAACGCAAGATATAGATATATTTATACGTGGGCTTCAAAATTAGCAATTTGAAATATGATCGAAATTGAATCTAATGAACTTTGGCCGATTGTGTATAGAAATGAATATAACGTTAAATTTTTTGGACTTGAAAAGTTGCATCCCTTTGATTCGAAAAAATGGGGGAACATATATAAAGTAAGTGTTACTTTTGAGAATAATATTCAATCACTTTTATAGTTGTATATGTGAATTTTATTCCAAGGCTGATTTTGATTTAAAATTAATTTTGTACGGACATCATCATAGTATATTTATTGAATTAAAAATATGTCTCCCGTTCTTATTAAAAGGTTTAATTATACCCAGTGGTGTAGCCAGGATTTTTCAATGAGGGGGGGTTTATGAGTACAACTATATATTTACCTACAGCTGAAAAAAGCAATGAGGTAGGTTATAACCCCAAACCCTGGTTACGCCATTGACTATATACAGTTAAAAATAAATATTAGATATTTGTTTTAATTATTTGTTAATTTATACCTCCTTTAATTGTTTAAGATATTAAAGAATACCCTGGGTCTAAATCAAAGTAATATCTACGTTCCTGACGAAATCACTGAAGATGAATTGCTTACAATTCACAGTAAAAAATATCTTAAAAGTTTAAAAGTAAATATTATTTTTGGTTTAAGTCTGCCTTTTGGGGAACAAGAAAAAACCTTCAAAATATTAAAAAACATCTTAAATAACATTTATTCAGGAACTTGCTCACACAAATTATGCGTGGTCTGATTTTGAAATTTTTCATTTTCCATCCCTTTTCTAAGACAGAAAGACAATGGCTCTTGGATATTGGAAAAATAACAAATTATTCAAAAATGGTACAGATATTTTTTTATTTTTAAAGTCATCTAGAATACAGTACGTGAATTAAAATTTCTATTTTTATTTTTAAGCAATAATTCTTAAATACCTACTATAGCCCATTATACCTAGTAATACCTATTTGTTATTTTCTTTATATTGTTTATGTATATTTTTTATTTGTATACACATACTGTCATTTTAATTTATTTTATTTCCGTAAATAAAGAAATTATTATTACAAGTCCACTGCTACAGGATAAAAAGGAGTTTGTGAAAACATCTTATTAAATATTTAAACAAATATTAAATAAACACTTTTTAATATGTTGTCATTATTTTTAATACCCAAAATCCACAGTGTCTTTGAAAAGAGGTAAAAAATTAAAAAATTCAAAATTGGATTATGTATAAATTGACTGGGCAGGTACCTGAACAAATATTATATAACATGTTTTCAACATTTTGACTTTTCCAACTACCCAAAAGCAAGAGTTCAACCTTAGTATGAAATAAAAATATTACATTTTGATAATAATAATAATAATACATACAAAAAATAATGTTATAAATATAATGTTTGATAGTGGAGTTATGTTGCTGCGCGTATATCAGAAATTCCTGTGGTTGCTGTACTTCCAAATTTTTTTGTTCAAAGACAATACTTAAAACCATTAAGGTAAACAATTTCAGATTTAAATGTTTTGGTGGTCATTATTTTTTAATTATTTAGATTTCAGGTTGGAGGTACAAAATTAGCTGGCAGAATAGCTCGAAAAAAAGGAGTTGCTATAAATTTAGGCGGAGGTTTTCATCATTGTAGTAAAGATCGCGGTGGAGGGTTTTGTCCATACGCAGATATAACACTGGCTGTTAATGATGCTCTACAAGATGGCTGTAAAATAGTGATGATAATTGATTTAGATGCTCACCAGGTCAGTCAACAAATTTAAAATCTTAAATTTGTTTTAAACAAATTGAATTGGTCTTTCAAAGGGTAATGGATATGAAAGAGACTTTATTGGCAATTCAAAAGTATTTATTATTGATGTGTTTAATAAAAATATATACCCTAAAGATGCATATGCTGAAAGTGCTATTTCGCGGGCTGTGAAATTAGATTATTTTATACAAGACTATGAATATTTAACCTTGGTTGAGAGGTAAACATTTGCAGCAATTTACTAAACAAAATTTAAATTATAACTATCTTGATGGATAACATAAAAATTAAAAATAAATATATTTAATGGTATTGATTTGTTATTGCCCCTCGTGGCCATTAAAAAAATGTATCGCCTCGTCAATCAAGTTTATTGACTATTTCTGTTACTATTTTCTAATCGCTAAACCAAAACTCTCATAAGTAGTTATTCCAATTGATTACCAATACATAGTTCACGTTTACAAAACGACATTGATGTTATTAACTCAAGAAAATTTGAAAATAATATATGAAGTATATAATTTTTTGAACCGGAAATCTTAACTCCTTACATGAATTGGAAGTGGTGATTATTGTCTTATATATGTGCAACATAAGAATTTTAGTAGAATTTACTGATTGGTCTAATGAAACGATAAGAATTCTGAAAACAGATTTTAAATTGTCATCAACTCTACTTGAAAATTAATTTCTCATATGTTTTATTTTATCCCTCTAAACACTAAAACAGGAGTAATTAAGAAAATCAAATATTTAAAATTTGTTGAGAAATTAAAACTGGAAAAATCTATTTATATAAGTAGACTTGACAACAAATTCAAATCTGTTTTTAGAATTCTAATTGCTTCACTAGACTAATCAGTACATTGGAAATAGAAAACATATAAATTCTTATGTTCCACGTGTGTAAGACAAAGACACCAAATTACCACTTCTAATCCCCTTAAACCAATTATCAACTTTTAATGTCTTTTTCTTTATGAAATTCTGACAATGTCAATACTAATGCAAAACTTTTAAAAACATTTCTTGGCTGTTTTCATAAGTATATTCTTTTAAAAATATTTTTGGATTGCAACATCTGGTACTTGGGTGAATAAATATGGATTTTATGACCCACAAAATGATAAATAAAAATTATGATTGTTGAAAAACATATTGATGTAAGTAATTTTTTAACCCTCGATAGTCATACCAGAGGAAAAATTTTCTGAATTTTTTTTTCTCAGAATAATCTACCTGTAACAAATGTTTGATTCAACCTTCCTTTTGATAATTTCATTCAGGAATTAATTTTAGAGTTTTGAATAAACCCTTTTGTTTCTTTAATAAAGGATTATGTGACTTATACCACTATGACTTTAATCCATTCAGTTCCAAGTCGTATTCGTCTATTAATGTACAAGAAAATTGAGTAGGTTGTATGTTATAAAGTCATACCTGTATAGTATGTTTTTTTTCCAAAAATTACAAATAAATAATAGCAAATTATATCCAATTATTCTATTATTGTTATTATTATAGAATGGTGGTGGGGTGATAACAAACAAGTACTCATGTATTAACTATTTATTTATCTTTTGATTATTTTAACTGAGTAGTGGTTTTATAAGTAGTGGAATTTGATTAAATAATAACTAGATATTATAATAATAAAGAAATTACAAACACTGTTTAAAACATCATTCCGTACAAATGTTTGTGTTTCACTCTTACTCTTCCTGTTTTAGAAAATCTTGTAAAACTTTTAGCAACTTTATTAGTATATAATTTGACTTTTTTCTTTATGAATGAAACCTTGTTTCAATTCTGCATGGTAAATGCTTGACTCATTATCAAACACAATTCTTCACATTATATATCAATCTAAAATCACCGTGCTTTTTTAAATTAACGTAATTAATAGTAGTAATAATATTTATCAAGTGCTCCAATTTAATATTTGTTGAAAATAAATCTTACTATCATTCTATATGTATTTTTATGATTTAGAATACTAATTTTAATTTTTAGTATCTACTAATTATAGATGTGATGTGTTGTTAAAATTAAAAAGAAACTTATGTAGTGTTTTGTTTCTAACTGTACACATTTTGTTTAAAATATATGGTATAATAGAATTTATGAAAACAATTTTAACTTAATTTCAACTATTTATTTAATATTTTAATCATAATTAATTCATACTCTTTATAGACTTCCTTTATATTTGTTTAGTGCTCTGACTGATTCACTTGAGAAAGTTAAACCTGACTTCATAGTTTATAATGCGGGAACAGATATTTTAAAAGGTGATGAATTGGGTATGCTCTCCATTTCTCCAGAGGTAAGTTTAAAAAAACTTAAATTGATTGCATTGCATTATAATAGCCAATTTTATAATTTTTCTATAATATTATTTTTTTTTTCAATTGTTGAGTTAACAGTATCACATTTAAATTTTTTAAAATTAACCAATACATCAAATTAATACCCTTCTTGGCTTCACAACTCTTCAAGAATTTTTGTTGTTACTGTCATCTCTTTCCATTTGATTGTTTACTTTTTCTTCCCAATTTGGTATCCCTAATTTTTCCAAGTTCTGTTTTATTCAGTCTATCCATTGGTTCTTTGAATGTCCTCTTGGTTTCTTTCTGTTGGTTTCCTCTCAACTACTACTTTAAAATTTTCTGAGTCCGACCTTATAATTTTGATTCTTTGTACTTTTACAAAATTAGTTATCCTCAAGACTTTTTTCAAGTCTCAGATTTCTTTGTTTCTCCTACATCAGCATCTCGATTTGCTATCATAAACTTGGTTACAGATGATTGTCAATATTTTGTTCTTGAACAGTTATGCTGTCAAAATCCATACCTTGCAAACATATTTTAGGATTTATGTAATCAATAATAGATTGTATAATATATGTAAATTATCATAGTAAGATTAAATAAAGAGACTATTTGTTGGGTTTTACTGTAGTTTTCAAGTTGTATGTATTCAAATATTTGTATAGGCTATATTATCACTGATTTGTTTGTGCTAAAACAATTAAAATTATTTACTTACAAAAAAACATCATTATAAAATTGTAAATTGTATAACAATTCATATTTTTCACTTTGAACTCTATTCAGATGTATTTGTAAAGTGCAAACATTTTGTTTATTAAAAGATATTTTTAAATTATAAATTCAGCCGTTATAGTACAATAGCATGATAAAGGTTTGAACATATATATACGAGTACCCAACTGTTTAAATTTATTACCTACTTAAAACTTATGTGTACAAATCATGTTAACACTATTTTAGTTATAATTTATTCTGTGCGAATATGCATAATATACTAACTGTATAATTTAAATTCTATGAATGGTAAAAATTAAATTTTTATTGGCAAGTTTTAAATTTGTATAGCAAAGCCATAAAGTTATAAAGTTATGAAGTTTATAATAAATATAACGGATTTTATGTTTTTTCTCGAGTAACAATTTTAGAAATAGTATATTATGCTAACCATGTTTGAATTATTAATACACCATGAATATATTTTAACATGTGTATTATAAATTGTTTCGGTACTCTACAATTTAAAGATATAAATTCTCTCACAGGTTACATTTGAATTTATGTGCAATGGAATATTGATAAATTAACTACACCCATTTTTGATTTTTCACCCAATTTAAGAATAGTGTTTTAATATACTCGTAGTTTTATTAACATAAAGCTTAAAGCTACAATGTTAATAATAAGTATAGATAATGGTTTTATGTTTTTCTTGGATAAAAATTTTTATAATAGTAGGTATAAACCATAATATGCAATTTTTTAATTATTATGTAAACAAAAATATCCTAAGGGCTAAGAACCTACATTAATTATAATTTTGTTTAGAATTGTTTTTAGAATATGAAAATAGTTTACCAATTTAATAGTTTTAATATTGTGAGTAATAAATAACTGATATAGTGTATTTTTTGTTATACACAACAATACCCAATAAACGGCCAGTTGAATAAGGCCTTTGTCTAAGAACTCGCACTTTTATACTCGAGTTTTTTTTTTTATTTTGCTTATGTTATTTCTAAATTATTTTTTACTAATATCTGTAGTATGTGTAAATATTATTTTCATTTTTTGCTCTTTAAAATATTTTTTTTACATAAATAATTAAGAATATAAACATAATATCACAATCATTGGTTTGTAAATACTAATGAATTATGAACAGTTCTTACATACAATTTTTAATTACCATATATTTCCTTAAAACGTATAAATATATAAATTGTACAATTTGTATTTAATGATTACCAGCAAACAAAACAGAAAGTAATAATTAATGATAGCAAGGTATCCAATAATTAGTATTAATTTCTAATTTAATGATCAGTGTTCAGACTAAAATTGATTTTTTATATTTACATTAAAAATAGTAAAATGTTGTAGATTTCTAATGTTATAATAGCTTTAATTGTACTGTTGATTTAAATTGTGAAATTTAATTTTGTATAATTGGATATTTTATGGATTCTTTTATGTTAATACATATTTAATGAGGGTCTAAAATATTTTAAAACTCATTTAAGTATTTTGAATACCATAATATAAAATTAACAATTTTCTTTTTCATAGATTGATTAAAAACAAAACGAAATACAATCTCTACAAATATCTAACTTTACTACATACATACTAATTACTTTTTTATTCGATTTGTAAAGAATAATAATATATTTAACCTAGTGTACACAATGAGGCAGCATGCATTGCACCTGTTATGGTGTGTGAAGCTCACAAAATTTAATTTTATACCCAGTGATATTTTTGTTACCATTATATTGGGAAAATTATGTAGTGCAAAGAACGATTACATGAGTAATTATAAATTTGTATTGGCAAACCGAATTTTCAACAATCTAGGAATAATATCCTAAAGTTGATATTAAATTCACAATGGTTATGGTGTTTATAAGTAGAGTACACAAAATTGATTTTTGCAATAAATAATTTAACATTTTTATTGAAAAATTTGGGTGTAAAATATTGTTAATATAGTTTGTTTTTTTTCGACCATTTACCGCGTTTTATTTTTGATAAAGTTAGGAATAACGCCCTAACTATACATAATTTGCAGGGAATATTGCACAGAGACGAAATGGTTTTTAAATTGGCCAGACAAAATAATATACCGCTGGTGATGTTGACGTCTGGCGGTTACCAGAAGACGACAGCGAACATTATAGCGAAGTCTATTCAGAATCTAGTACAACGAGAACTAGTCAAGCCTTCTCTAGTAGAATAAAGTACAATAATCTGATATAGACGTAAAATATGAACTCTGTTTCTGTTGTTCAATTATTATTCATAAATAATAAAGAAAACCGATCGAAAAAAATCGGAGTACAATATACGAGAAGAATGACGTGCCGTAGAATTATTATATTAAGCATAAATGTATTATTATCATTTGTTATATAGTAAAAGAAAAATAATAAGCGAATTATTGAATACGTGCCTACCTAACTAAAGAGTTTTGATATCTCGACGATAGTTAATAATAATCAATTCAAAATCAATTTCAACGAGAAATCTAAATAACAATTTGGTTACGCTCGAAAGGCATTCGAAAATACATAAGTATTATGTTTATGGGTTTATTGTTTACCGTAACACGTTGTTAATTCTACGGGTATTTGTTTGTTTCAAACAACTATGTACCTACGTACCTATACTGCCCATAAGTAAGTGTGTAAAAAACATTCAACCATAAAAAATTGTTTTAGAACCAAAACGTGTTCTGGATAAGTAATTTATAAGTACATTTATTGTAACAACCGAATAGTATACATAGTAATCGAATTCGTATAAAATAATTGATTTAAAGAGTTTTTTGTTTAATTTATAGTATTTTCGTTTGATTTTCTCACGTTGTTAAGAAAAAAATAAATAGACTTAAATTACATACTCTTACAGACGAACATTTAATTTCCGAAAAATAAATTATGGCAAAGCCCAAAGAAATTCTGTTCGAAAATTACAATTTCAGATTCCTTATCTACCTACCTACCAAACACTGCCTTATAACATTTTAATTAGGATTTCCATAGCGTTAATCTTAAGTTTATGGCGAATCAAATAAGAAATACTGTTTTATTAATTTAATTATTCAGTTTAACGATAATTTTATTTTGGTTTAAATTTGTCAATTTTAAATACGGCGGTATCCGGGGAGCGTCAATTCTCACGTAAAATCTTTTTTTTTTAGATTCTAATTTAGATAATTCTAATTTTTAAATTGTATTTTTCAGAATTTCGTGATATCTAAGGCTAACTAGTCGTTGGTAAGGCATTTACAAAGTTGGACAGTATTTTCGATTGTATTACAATACCGAAATTAATATATTTAGTATCGAATATTCAAATGATACTTGATAAATGTAATTAATATTTAAATTGTATTTTATATCGAGTATCAAGCGCTTATTTTGAAGTCTATCTTGTCCATCTCCGGGCATTTATTATAATCGTAGCCGATTAGGTTGTGCTAAGATTGCTTGAATTTCCCTGAGAAGAGAACTAGATATTTCTCCACTGTATAGCTTCTGCGCAGAATTTAATGTTAGTGGAATTCCTTCTTTTTCCTATAATTAGTTTAAACCTTGTTTCCTTATTATAATAGTCGCAAATATCGATATTTAATGAACACTGTAAATCGTATCGTTTTCCCCATCATAACACCAACACGTCTTGTCGTCGTACAGTAACGGATTTTCAAAATTTTTCCGAGAGGGGTCCACATTACGTACCTATACCAAAGGTAGATCTATTAATGTCATCTATTAATAGATAATTTTTTTTTTTTTTTGACAGATATTTTATTTAAATTATATCGGAGTCTGGGCGGACTGGTGGGTTGGCAAACTCATGGACTCCTCCTGTAATCCGCCGCCGCTTATAATCGTATTCTAAATTTCTTCTAATTTTACGATAGCCAATAAAATAATAATAATATGCGACAATAGACAAAAAAAAAAAAAAAAAAAAACCATTATCCGCGTAAACGATTCTACATTAGTCTGATGCGTTACACATAACACGTATAACTATATTATTGTGTACCTATATCGGTTCGGACTACGGTAGGTAGAGGTAGTAATGCATTGTGTTCTCCCGGAAGGCTTTCTCCGCCGCCGATACCGTCAAAATTCGTTAATCATTCCGTAGCCGTCCCTAATCGCCGTTCAACCGTAACCTCATCCGACGACCTTAAGGAGAAGAAGACGAAGTCAACAAGTTACCGGTGTCTACTACACTGCGGATATACCTAGAGGTACCTAGTTAATATGTGTACGAGCGCGCATCCGCGTGCGTGTGCTCGTCGACGGCAGACGAGTCCGTGTGGGGGACAAAAGACAGTACCTTCGAGCCTCAAGTAATAATAATAACGTATAATACGCGTCGCGGACATCGGAATTCGTTGGGACGTCGCGTGCGTCGGGTATCGACCGGACTATAAATTGGTTTTCGACCTTACCCGGAGACATCATTGTCGGGAAAGCCGTCAATATCTTCGACCGCGCGCTGCGACAACAAAAATACTTCACCTCGCCACTGCAGACGTCGGGAGACGTTTTTGAAAATCCGTTCGTCATGACGTCGGCTACGCGCGTTTTTTCGTTTCTGGTGGCGTTGGCGATCTTCGGTCGAATTTCCACGCTGGGTACTTATGACCTTTTTTGTTTTAACGTACTGCTTTAAACTCAGCAATAAGTGGCGTGTCCTGCAGTACAGAGGCAGAGGGAGCCGTACAATCCCCAACCAGAATGTCAAAAAAATCTTAAATTGTCGTTTCAAATATTAGTTTTTTTTTTAAATATTTAATTTGCAGTTTTACGGTTTTTTTTTGTAATGTGATCAATAGTACCTGAAAAAAATTCCCGGATACGCCTCTGTACTCGTAACCGTTATTTATACATCGATATTTAATATATATATTTTTTTTTTTTTTAATATTTACATTTATGTATTATATAGACAGTGCCAGAGTCGTTTGCTATTTTAGTAATTGGGCTATTTACCGACCCGGCATTGGCAGGTACACCATTGAGGATATCCCGGTCAAAGACTGCACTCACGTCATTTATTCGTTTATCGGAGTGGACAACAAGACTTGGACCCCGAGCATTCTCGACCGCGATGTAATTATTTGTCATACTAGATAATGTTATATCAATACATATTGTATATTGATTAACAATATTTTTAACAAAATATTAACATTGTTCACAGATTGACGTGGACAAAAATGGATTCAAGAATTTTACGGATCTTCGAGAAAACAACAAAGGGGTTAAGTTTATGGTGGCTCTTGGCGGATGGGCAGAAGGGGGTAAAAAGTATTCGACTTTGGTGTCCTCTCCGGAAAAACGTGCTACATTTATCGACAGTGTAACAGGTTAGTATAACAATATAAGATTAATGATTAGTTAAGGTACCTACAAGAGACCTGCACGTTACGGAAATTCCTGTTCCGGTCAGGTTGTAAAATAATCCCGCCCAGCCCTGTTTTTTTGTGCGTGTATACAAGTCAGGTCGTATTATTGGTAAAGAAAAGTTCGGTCCTACCTGGTTTAAAAATATTTTTCAAAGCTCGGCCTGACCCGCGCTTTTTACTGGCATATTATAAAGTCCAGCCCTGTTTTTTCACAGATCTTTACAAGTCCAGTCCGGCCTAGATTTTTTCTTATTATTTTCGAATAACTGTACCACTCCGATCGTATCCTTGTAGGACTGGTGGTATTAGGTTAATAATAAAAATGTAAGAAATGGTCAACATGTTTTTGTAACAAAAAACTCTGCCCGTAAAAAAATTAAAAGTTCGGGCATAATATATATTTTAAAATTACACCTTGGCCCAGATCCGATTAAATTTAACCCATCGTCACTCGCACTGTTTCCATTGTCACCTTTACTCACACAGGGTAGTTTTTTTCCAAGTTTTATTTCTTGTATGTATTGTATGAGTAAAATTATTATTTAACCTATTGAGCATGGCAATCCGGACACAATTCGATTAAATGATCATGGCATATTAATTAACGCATGTTGTGCAAACTTTTATTGTTTTGCGATCAAAATAACATAAAAACAAGAAAAAAAACTGGGAATGAATTACTTGACGGGGTAAATTATTTTCAAATACTAATACCGATCATTTTATGCACTTCTACCAAGTGAACAAAAAATCAAGATAACACAAAGTCGGTTACATTTTATCTATAAACACATTATTTGAGGCTATAGAAATGTATGAATATTTATATTCACGATATCATAAAACTATATACAAAAATAAGCTGAGGTCATTATTTCCCCCTTTGTGAGTGACGACGGCGTATTAAAGAGCCTGGCCCTTGCAGGTCTTAAGTGTATATCTATTTATATATTTTATTTCATATACTAATTGTATACACTTAGAATTCTTGAAAAAGTACAACTTTGATGGACTCGATCTCGATTGGGAATATCCTGGAGCAATAGACCGAGAAGGAGCTTATTCAGATCGCAATAACTTTTATTATTTTGTGCAAGAACTGAGAGGTGAATTTTTAAAGCAAAACAACTCTTGGGAGCTTACCATGGCAGTACCCTTGGCAAAATTCAGATTAATGGAAGGTTATTACGTTCCAGGATTATGTCGGTAAGTTGGCTTTTTACAGAATTGTTTATTAAACAAATTACAATAAAATCATCTTTGTACTATAGAATAATGATAAAAAAACTGACCTTAAATGTATGTTTGAAATTGTTCTTATAAATTATGTAGGTATTGTATATTTAATAATTATAAATATGAAAAATTGAGTAAAATTAAAACATTTTAGTTAAATTTATATGCAACAATTATTTAGTAGTATACCTAACCTATATTTAACTCTTATAACTTAAAATATTAAAGTAATTAATACAATTTGATATATTATAACAAAATTAAGAGAAAATTTTATTTATCGAGGGTCCTAATAATGAAATGATAATTTTCATAATTTAATTTTGCGTATGCATGCATTTTGTTCATTTTGCACTGTATAATTTATACAATTAAACTATTTAATATGTTTGTTTTATTTTTTAAGTTTAATGGATGCTGTACACGTAATGGCATATGATTTAAGAGGAAACTGGGCTGGATTTGCAGATGTGCATAGTCCATTGTTTAAGAGACCTACCGATCAATACGCTTATGAAAAGCTAAATGTGGTATGTAATCAAAAGTTAAATTATAAATGTTACAAATACTATTTATGGTATACACTATGTGATTGACAGGCTGATGGGATGCAATTGTGGGTAGATCTTGGTTGTCCACCAAGCAAATTGATAATGGGAGTACCGTTCTATGGCAGATCATTTACATTAAGTGCTAGCAATAAAAACTATAATATTGGCACCTATATTAATAAAGAAGCAGGAGGTGGTGAAGCCGGAAACTACACTCAGGCAATTGGATTTCTATCTTATTATGAGATATGTGAATATTTACAAGACGAAAACAATGGTTGGACTGAAATGTGGGATTCCATAGGACTCTGTCCATACATATACAAAGGTGTTTATTAAATTTATCAGCTTTTTAAAAATTATTTTAAACTTAACTTTTATTATAAATTCTGGTGGTTACTAGGAACGCAATGGATTGGTTATGATAATGTTACAAGTTTATCATTAAAAATGGACCATATAAAAAATAAAGGCTATGGTGGTGCAATGACTTGGGCTGTAGATATGGACGATTTCAATGGCATTTGTGGTCCTAAAAATCCTCTTATTCGAGTTTTACGAGATGCCATGGAGAATTACACTCCTCCAATTGTAGAATTAACCACTACCCCAACGGTAAACAAATTGAAACCAAACATGTCCCATAGTTTATAATATTCTAAATCATTTTTTGTTCTAATAGCCTGACTGGTTGATACCCCCTGAGAAATCTACTCCTAAAATGAAAGACATTTCTGCTCAAACAATTACTGAAGCACCTGAGCCAGTAAAAGAAATAGATGAAGTTGTAGTAATTCCACATACAGATTCTCAACAAAGAAAAGGTTGTCTCGAAGGAAAATATTCACCACATAAATACTGTAATAAGGTAAGTTATATTTAGCTAAATTCATTAATAATAGTTGAGTGTTTCTTTTTGATAATATTTATTGAGTATTTCAGTCAAGTTATTTAAACACAAAAAAATTTGTTTGTATTTTAAAATTTACTTCCATTGAATTAGTAATTTAAAGAATTTGCAAAATAAAAAAATCATAAAAAAAAGCTGATACTGTTGTTTGGTGGGAAGTTGGAAAGGTAAAATACATAAAGTTATTTAATTTATATATGTAAGCAACAATAAACGATTGTTAACAAAATATAATGCTGAGCAAAGTTCAGTTATATATGTTTTAAAATGTTGTAATATTTACAATTTGTATCATAATTTAATCTTAAAACAATTAAAAACAAAAAACTACTTTATAACACTCAACTTTTTTTCTTTTTTCTTTTTTTCTACTACCTACCTAATACAACTGATAATGTAATATGTAATATATGTACATATATTACATATTAAATAGCAATACAATAAATAACAGAGAAATTAAAAAGCTGTCCTAGGATAATGGGGACGGGTGCTGTTATAGGTAATATTTTAATGTATGTCTGTAAATAATGATTAACCGTTGCTAACGAAAGAGCGATTTTGAGCAGAGGTCGTAATATTTTACTATATATTCATACATTTTCTTGTTTTTTCCCATTTGTTGAGTAAACTCCATGGAAAAATTTGAAATGACCCTTCTAAAGTATCTCCCTTTAAAGTTAGATTTTCTTTCAGAAAAAGTGTTACGTTTGTAAATCAAAGCATAATTTCTAGTAAAAAAATTGTTTTCAGATAAAAAAAAAAAAAAATAAACATTGTAACCAAAATATTCCTCAGTCCACTCAGAATTTAAAATAAAACAGGTTTTTACATCATTAACAAGTTTATTTAAATTTTATTTAGGTTTTATTCATATTATTTATAAGAAATAATTTATTCCATACATTTTTAAAAGTTAATTTACATAAATAATTTATTATAATTATCTGGAATATTTTTGTGAACAAAAATAAATAAATAAGTCAATAGGTCATAACTATTTAAATTGAACAGTTAATTATCATTTCTATTTGGTTTTCTTAATTTGTATAAATTAATCTCATTCCATTCATTTAATTTATTAAATAAGTGGCAAATTTAAGTTATTATAAAGTTTATTGTATTTTTTCTTAGACTGATTTTTAAATCTATTTCATTATATTGTTTAAACAATTCCATGGGTAGTATTTAAAATGTTAGATTGCTATAATAGTATAATATATCAGTGCCTATACAAAAATTTAATATTTATGTAATTATATTATTTGTTTTAGTATTTCATGTGTAATCATGGGAAATTAATGACATTCACCTGTCAGCCAAGTACTGTTTGGAACCAAAAAGAATCTGTGTGTGATTGGCCTTTCAAAACTACTTCATCAAACTGTATAAAATTTTAATCATATTTATAAATAACATTCCTGTCCACCTACCTTATTATAGATTTGTACAGTAAAATTGTATGTTGTATTAAAATATTGTATGTTTTAGAAATTAGAAAAAAAAAAAATGTAACAATCTACTTACCTAGTGAAATTTGCATTAAAAGGAAGTTACATTGTACAAGTAACATGTTGTGTTTGTTGTACTTTTTACTACCCATTGACAATTTTTCGTGTTGTTTTAATATTAATTTATAATAGCTGACAAGCCAGTTCTTTGGTAGTATTCTATAATACTATACCGTAGTAATAGCCAACGATGAAAGGACTTACAACGTTTGTCGTCTTACTTGTCTCGCTGCTGGCCTGTGCGCGGGCTGGATTTGAGACATTTCCATATGAATTTTACGAAGAGCTCAAAACCCAGGAACACGGGCAATGTAGTGTAGACGTAAATCGAATGCTGGATGGAGTGAAAAACCTCGATGGCTGGGCATTGGAAAGTTGGTTGAGTTTTTTATTGTTTTTATTGTTTTTTATTGGCTTGTGTTGACTTGCCGGTACACCAGGAGTAGCTAAACTTTTTTTGGTAGAGATCTACTAAGAATATATTTTCCTTTTGTGGATCAACTTACTAATAAAAATGTATAATTCTAAATTACCTAATAAGTAATAATAATAAACATACACATACAAAATAATAAAACTAAAAAAAATGTATAGTTTAATTATCCTTTTTACCACACTATTCTTAAGATTAATATAATATTATTGTAAATACAATTTCCAGGATAAACTCAGTTGAATTGTATTATTTGATAAATTTACAACAAAATAAAGATAATATATTAAGATAAAAATGATCAGCTAATTGTGATTTATCTACTAATTACATCAAATAAAATTCTAATAAAATAATGATCGATATCAACCGTTTGGCCACCTCTGCTGTACACCATAGTTGTTTCTTAATATTTTGGTCTGACTTGTTCCTATTTTAATTGTTTTTTAGTGGTTGACTCGTCGGCCAAGATCCCTTCTGGAATACTCAGAGGCAATTTGAACCAATACGGTGATTTTGATGAATGCATCAACACGGTTCATGAAAATGGAGAACCGGTGAAATATTGTCTAGCAGCCATACAGCTAAAACACAATTCCATTTTTGGCGACCGCATAAGTGCCCACAATCAAGTGAAAAACAATTTAACCGACGTAAGTTGCATTTTGTTGATTATTTAATATAACTTCTGTTGAACACAACAGATTAATAAATTAAAATTGAGTTCAGATTCCAATACAACTTTTGTGGTTATACTCTATTGAAAATCATAATTACATTATTGTACTTCAAATTTAGTTTATCATATAATAAATTAACTAAAAAAAATAAGTTATTAATTAAAAATCAAATCTAATGTGAAATATTTTATAATATGCTCACAATTATATTGACATTACTTGTGATTTGTTTATTAATGGAATTAATAGTTCAGAAAATAACAAAACAATATTGATTTGTATTTTATATATTATTCTAATAAACTTATAATAGATAATAGAGGTAAATTAATAGTTCAAAAAAATTATAATATATTTATATTTATTATATAAAGTAAATAGGAAGGTATATTTTATAAATATTGATAATAAATAAAATTCAGATTTTTGTCTCAATTTTTCTTTTAAATTGATTTGTTTATGGTTTGATTAAACAAGTAATTCAGTTAATTCAGTAATTTTACATTTAAATTAAATAATATGTTTGTATTTTAATATATCTTAGCCTGGCCATCGTTTGCCTAAATTTTCTACTGTGTACTGGGGTGTTTGTGTACCATCATCCTGCAGTCCAGATGATGTTTCTTCTGCAGTAAGTTCTACAGCTCTGAGGTTCTACAATGTTGAAGTACTCGTTGAAAATGATATGTGTCAAATGAAACGTATACCAAAAAAATCAACAGATTTTGATTTGGTACGGTTTTTTACAGCAATTTTTCTATTGGCTATGGGAATGTTTGCACAAGGAGCAGTTTGCACCCCAGATGAACTTGACCGTAATTAACAACTATTTTACTATGTATAAATAATTTATTTGAGATAGAGAACTTGTTTAAATGATTATGACTTATATAATGTGTTTAAAAAAAACTCTTAGGCATATTTTATCATGTTTTATTTTAATTTATAAATTGACACACCATAAATAGTTTTTCATTAAATTTATACACTACATTAATAGTTATATTTTGATCATACAATTTTACTAGTATATGTAGTGGAAAAAAATATGAAATTAGGAGTTAATTCAAAAGTCTAAATATCTTAATTGTAAATATGTACTTTGTTACAAATCAAATGTTATACTTTAAAAAGTAATTATGTATTTTATTAACAGCTGATGTAGAGCATTCAGCACATCTTATGCTTCGAATAGCACAAGTTCTGAGGAATTCATTTTCAATTAAGAGGAACTATCAATCTTTGTTTATTTCTCCTACTAAAAATGGATTCAAGAGTTTGCAAGGTATTCGAGCATTGAATATGATTAGTTTACTTTTGTGTCACATGGTTATGGCAAAAATGTTTCTGCCATATTTAAATAAGACTGAGATGTCTGAAGTAAATATAAATATTATCTCCTTAGTATTTTTAGTTTCATTTTTCATTTATAAAATAATTTGCAGAATATGTCAAAACCGTGGTTGGTCACAGGAAGAGTAGCTTATTTATATACTGATTCTTTTTTGGTAATTAGTGGATTTTTAGCAGCATATACATTGAGTCGATTTTCTCCAATAAAGAGTATTATTTCACGCTATATACGGTTGGTATAATAGAGTTGTATTATATTATATTTTGTAATTATAAAGTACAAATTTTTATTTTCTTATTTATTCTCTTTTTCATATTCTTTTTTACTATTTATTTTTTTACAAATTATTGTTTTAGATTGACAGCAACTCTAGTAACTGTCATGGTCATTTGTGCCAAATATTTACCGGAAATGAACTATGGTCCTATGTGGAATATGGTTATCACACGACATTCAGACCTTTGTTACAAGAACTGGTGGAGAAATGTATTGTATATTCAAAACCTGTTTGGTTTTAAAAATATGGTAAAATATAGTTTAGTCGTATTTATACGTAATAACATATTAGTATTTTATTTAAATTAAAATTTTTTATTTTCAGTGTTTGACACATACTCACCAACTTGCAATCGACTTTCAATTATTCATGATGGCCATTCCATTAATGTATTTGTTACGAAAAAGTAAAGTGGTCGCATTATCTATTATTATGACTATCATGTCTATATCCACAATACTTCGTTATCAATCTGTTAAAAATAATAATTTATCTACGGTTGTTTATTTTGGAGCAGAGTAAGTGCCCAAATTGTATAACCATTAATAATTATGTTGTATCTGAATTTCGCACCAAATTAATATTTGTTATTTTATTAGTATATCACAATTGAATCGAACCTTTGATTTGACGTACACTTTACCCTCTCACCGGGCAACTGTCTATTTAATGGGCTTCTTGGTTGGTTACTGGATGCAACAAAAGGGTAGTCTGAATATTTCCAATGTATGTATATTGTAAATTATGTATACACTATACACAAGTTACTATTGTTTTCAACAAATTTTTTTAAAATAATTTATTAATTATTATAAATGCAGATACAGGTTAAACAAATGTGGCTTATAGCTACTGTATGTGGTTTATTAGCTGTTTTCGGGCCTTATCAACTTTCCAACATGAACTACGTATACAATAATGTACATTTAGCACTTTATAATGCAGCTGCACCCATACTATGGTCTATTTTTATTCTTTGGTGTATTATAGCTACAGATAATGGACATGGAGGTAAAGCCCAGCAGCTAACTTAGTAATTTAACATTTTTATGGCTAATGGTTATCATTTTTTTTTTCAGGTTGGTTTGGAAAATTGTTATGCTGGAATTCATTCACATTCTTGTCTAAAATTTCATATGCTGTTTACTTAGTACAGTATCCAGTATTTTTTTATTATGTTGGATCTGCAAGGGGCCCCTCTTTGCATACTGTTTCGACAATGGTTAGTATTTATCAATTAAATTATTTTTTATTTAAGAGGGCACTTTACCAATGTTTAAGGTATAGACATAAATTTTAGAGTCTGCAAATATGTACTTTGTACTGCTTGTGTCAAATAAGTTTTAGACTTAATATTATATATAATATATATAATATTAAGAATATATATAGACTTAATATTTATTTGAATGCTATAAATAGAGCTTAAGGTGGCTCAGGAAGGGCTGAGTTCTCATAAGCCTCCCATCTTTTTACGTTAGTGTTTCTCAAACAAGGGACCATGGATGTATTACTTGGAGGCTGTGAAATATTTTTTTTATAATTTTTGACTTAAAATTAAATGGGGTTGATTATAAATATCGGTTTTCAAAATAAAATAAAAAAATATAAATAATGAATTGGGTAAAAATACCCTTTTCTATTTCACTGAAATACGATCATATTCTATGAGCTGCAAAAAAGCAATTTATTAAAATTAGAGAAGACTATACTCTTGAAACAGAACTAACTGAACTTTGATTAAAACGACCGCAAGAGTGACCATTAATTTAAAAAGTGGCTTTACTTTAACCAACAATAAAACATTGCTAACAAAAACGATTCTGAGACATTTTTGCTTATACGTGTCTTGAAAGTCCATAATATTTATGATTTTCATCGAAATTTGATTTTAAAACTTATAAAAAAAATAATACTGTATTATACTAAGTGTTTTTTTTTCCTACTTAGTGTGACTTTTATAATGAACCTCTTGTCAAATGTTGTGTTGCATGTAGGCAATTTCAACAACATTTTTAAAATAATGAAAATTGACTCACTTTAATGTAAATTTAAAAAATTTGTTTCTTGTAAGTACTTACAAGAAAATATAATGCGTGTTCACTTATTTTTAGTTTGATATTGGCCAAATAGTACTGATTATGGTGTTGTCAATATTCCTCACTCTGATCATCGATATACCGTTTCAGAAAATTGGCAAACGTGTGACAGAAGGAGTATATGAAAAAATTAAATTATTTTAAATTTTTAAGTAATTTATTTACAATTTTTATTATTTGTTATCAATAGTTTTACTTCTTAGGATATCAATTATTATTTTAAGTTTGATTGTATTTTTATAGATGTTAATAAATTAACATAATCTCAATTTTTTGATTTTTATAATATTAAAACATTAATATATTTGTTTGTTTCTTGAGTTATAAATTATGCATTCTTATTCAATAGGTATATGACATTTTATCAAAGCTGGACAAGTTACTCAAAATATCAAACTTAGTTAAGTTTAGTTAGTTATTGTAAACAACTAATAAAATTAATTATTTAATTACCTATAGTATGAAAAAAGAGCCCTACCATCCTATTATTGTTATTTGACTTTGTTGTTTTCTGTTACTTTGGCAACAATGGCAAAATACGACTAATACTATCCTGCTCACAATGGTTTTTCATTTGCAAAAATGTTTTTGTTTTATATAGCTCATAAACTAAATTACCTACACTGTACATCCCACCTTACCAACTGTCCTAAACTATTTTACAGCATCAACTTTTTTAGTTTTTTTTTTGATTTTATGTGAATAAAATTATTTTGGCACTAAGTTCATCATGAATTATATTTACCTAAAGTAGAAAAATCTATTTAAAAAAGAAAGATGAGTGTAATGAAATAATAATTTTTTTTAAGCGTTTAAAATTCAAATATAATATACCTAAGTACAATACCCATTTCACATACCATTTAACTATTTATGTAGATAAAACTTATTTTGCTTCAAAGAATATTTGAAAAAATTTATTGCAATTTTGTTTGTAGTTATTTTCATAGTAGGTATTATTATAAAGTAGTCTATCGTCAACGAGTCCACGTGTACTGCTCGCTTAAAAAAATTGTTAGCATGGGATATATTAGATACAGAAATCTTGAATATTCATTAACTAAAAGAAAAAGATAATGATGTGGTTTTGCTTTGATATCTATCGAAAGAAAAAAAAGAGCATGATCCATTATTTACAAAGAGGTGTACCGACAATTATCATGAAATATTTATCAATGGTCATCTGAAAAATAATGGAATCAAGTTCAGGGAATTTTTTAAAATAAACTGCAATCAGTCTGATTTCATTTTGAATCTAATAAGAGATTTAACATCGTCTTCGACTTTATTAAACTTGGGCCATTTTTAGAACTCTTTGTAGAACTCAAGTTTACCTTTGAACGACCGATGTCAACGAGTGGTCGATAAGTAAGTACCTATTTATCATATTATTTAAATTTAAATATCAGTTTATAATTGCTCAATTATATTATTAATTATTTTCAAAACATCTAGTCGATCGCGGTGCGAACAAATTTACACCCGCCGACCGCGATCGCGCAAGAAAAACCAAGATGTTTAAATTACATTGTATCAGCAGTCGCGTTACCCGAAATATTTAATACACACAATTATCATAAGAATAAAACAGATAAGAATATGTTTGATCTTTGTTATCTATGAAAATTATATAATATATAAATGTAAATCATATTCTTAGTCCATGCACAAAATTATGATTGAGAAGCCAATCTGAGGGTTGATTCTATTCGACTTCTACAATGATTAATTATCAATCGAAACGTTTGGTTGTTTGGACCAGGTATTCGTGAAAAATATTATAATACAATTATTGAATAGGTACCTATTTTAAGTTTTATAATTGCATTGCACAAAATATAAATATGAAATTATTTAATTTGTATTTATTGGGCGAGTACCTGTTCGAACGTTAAATAATAGTTAATATGCTATTTTGAAACAACTAAAATAATGTGGTCAAAGTACATATTTTGGAATGCAGTGTAAAAATGTCTAATATTTTCATATTTTAGGGCGTGGCGAGAAATTGTTTTTTCGTCATTAAATATCATTAAAAAGTGCGTATACCTAAAAATTAATTTACCAACACACCACTATTTGTATTTATACATACTTGCATATTATATAGAGCTCGACATTTTATTTCATAATTAAATATAATTTATTTGTAAACACAATTGTATCAATAATATTATTAATATTAATTCCGTATTTTTTCATGTACAATGTAGCTGAATTGTTAAGTCGGTTTTGCAACATATACCAGGTGATCCATTCAAGTGGGTACACTCATTATCTCGGAAAATATTAATTTTTTTCAGAATTTGTTTTCTAGAAAATTTAAGAGACAAGCAAGGTCTACAATTTTTTATTTATATTATTTTTTGGGGTAAAGCCACTTTTTACTTTTAGTTTTCAAAAAACAACCTATACGAAAAAGTCCATAAATAGATGGAGTATTAGTTGAAATAAATTTTGGTGTTGACATTTTTGATTTCTGCCAAACCGTTGACGAGATATTCCACTTTCAAGTATGGGTTGGAGGAGAGTTGTAATGGCGCGTGCTTTACCGCTACACAAATGATACTTCACTACTATCCTCCATCCCAAACTTAAAAGTGGAATATATCGTCAACGGGTAGACGGAAATCAAAAATGTCAACCCTAACATAGAAGAAGTTTAACGTACAAAATGGAGTACCTCAAATACAAAGGTTACGCCGGAGCAATGATTTGGGTTATAGATATGGATGATTTTCGCCGTGTACCTATGTGTTTCGTAATATCCTCTTAGTTTGATAAGCAGCGCCATGGCAAATTATGATATTAATAACAATAATAGTTTATTTATATCGTCAATAAAACGGACTGAAGCCCATTAATACAGATAAGAAACTTAAAAAATTAAAGTAATATTTGGAAATATATAAAAGTACCAATACATTAGTATATACAACACAAAACTAAAATCTACGATTAAAACATAATTCTTTTTTTGTTTTACTACTGACCGAAGTAATTAAGTTTTATTACAATATGTATTATTTAAAGTAGCTGTTTGGGTCTTTTTTGGCGAAATAATATAATAATTACAGATGTTATTGTGTTTTAAAGCATAAAGCCAGCGTTTTATATAATTATTTACCTTTAACATATTTGCACACATGTACGTTATCCAATTTAATAATTTTCACGACCTATAAATAAATAACATTTAAATTATTAATTTCAGTCTACAGAATGATTTTTTTTATCATGAACCAGCATTTATTTTTGAGGATTTTCAGGAAATTTGATTGTTTATAAGTTATAACCGTTTGAAGTTTAGACTGGAGGAGTATAGAAAAATTATCAATTTATCATTTAAAAATAGATATTCAATTTATTATCCATCCTTACTGTTCCGGTGGATAACTCATTAACGGTAATTCTGATATTAGTGTTATACACATCAAAATGTCTAGAAAAATATTTTCACTATTTGAATCAGTGTTCGAAAAAGGGAATTCCTATTTGAAAAACCAAAGTAGTTACTTATTTAAAGTATTCAGTGAGTGTAAAAAATTAAAAATAGTTTTAAAATAAAGCTTAACCAATTTCACAATAGTTAAAAAAAAATAGAAATCAAATTCTCTTAAAATCCTCCGAGAAAATATCTAGATCATAATAAATAACTTTACTGTTAGAAGCCCGGTGCCGGTTTTCCAAATCTTCTCCAATTTTGTAAAATTTGAAAATTATTTGTTAATACCACAAAAAGAAAAGAACTGAATCTGTTACAGAAATAAATTATAATCCAAAATCATTACATTAACATTGTAGGAATCAAAACAAAAAAATTCAGAAAGTCTCAAATCAAAAACATGTTCTTACATTTTTAATTAATAGTAGAAAAAAAATAAGTATGGATAAGTATAACTCAGAATAACTACTCAACCAAGGAATAGTTTAGGACGGAGAGGAGTAGGGGGCATAGGTTTCGGGTACCATATTTCAAGGAGATTTTGTGATCGTTTAAGACATCTCTTACAATAGTTTTATGATTATTATTTATTTACTATTATCATGACAAAAATGATTTTATCGTTGTTATTAAGCTTTATATTAAATAATTTACTTAAACATATAATTTTGTATTGGAATATAGACATTTTTTAATACATTAACCTCATCCCATAGTTTACACTCGCAAAATGGGTACAGTTTAGATCACAATAAGACCATCTCAAATTCCTGTGTGTTTTACAAAAATGCGTTTTTATATGAAAGGGATCTAAAGAAACAGCGCCCCAGTATGTTTAAAAGTTTAAATACATTTCTTACCCAACGTAAATACAAAGTACTAGGTACTTATGTCTTATAAATATTCGATGATTAATATTCGATAAGTAAATATGTTCTGGGAATCGGGTTAAATATTTGCTTGTTAAATTTTCTTTTTTTTTACCGAACTGTTTTAGAATATAACATAAAGTACCAATGTAAAAAATATAATTTATTATTATATTCATAAATTATAATATCACTAAACAAATATTTTCGTAATATTAAAAATGAAATTACCAAAACTGTATACATGATGCAGCGATTTTAACGTCATACATTTAAATTATTATGATTTTCACTACGTGAACTAATTAACTTTTGTAAGTTGGTGCGTCAGTGCTTGTGTTGCGCCGTGCACAAAATACCGCAACCCAATCATAAATATTTGGTAAAGTACAGGACTACAATACAAAATACTTTTCTAATTTTTTATAATAGCTAGAAAAATTTATTAGCTAGAATATTGTCAAGAGATACAAAATTCAATACAATAATATGCAAATTGTAAATATTATTTTAATTAGTTAAAGAATATATTTTAAAGCCATAATTATGATTTTGGGAAAATATTATTTTTTGATGTTAGTTATCTTTAGCTGGATTTCAACTTTAGGTAATTTTGTTTTAGTATACTTTGATAATTCAAACATTATATAATTGTGTTAATAAAATATATAACATAATAAAACATCAATGTGAAATTGTTTATGTACGTAGATTGTGCAGGAAAAGTCGTTTGCTATTTTAGCAATTGGGCAATTTATCGGCCTGGTATAGGGAAATTTACCAGTTGTGATATACTAGTCAAAGATTGTACTCATATGATTTATGCATTCGTTGGTTTAAATACCACTATTTGGTCTGTACAAGTTCTCGATTATGATGTAATTTGTATAATTACTTTTTTTTCTTTTTGATATTTACAATTTCAATATTATGTTAATTATTATTATTTAGGTTGATATAAAACAGAATGGATTTAAGAATTTTACAGATCTTAAAAAAACAAACCCACAAGTTACTTTTATGGTGGGTCTTGGTGGTTGGGGAGAAGGAGGAAAAAAGTATTCTGAGTTAGTTTCCTCTATGTCAAGACGGCAAGTATTTATCAAACACGCAGTAGGTAAGTTCATATAAAAAAACGTATATATTATTTATCATACATATTTAATAATACTTTGATTTTTATACTATATATGTATATAGAATTCATTAAGGAGTACCATTTTGAGGGCCTTGATGTTGATTGGGAATATCCAGGTGCCAAAGATCGTGACGGTAACCCATCAGATTACACTAACTTCGGTTCTTTTATCAAAGAACTACGGTTTGCATTTAATGTCGAGAATCCAAGTTGGCAGCTCACTATAGCAGCACCCTTATCAGATTTCCGATTAAAAGACGGTTATAACGTTCCAGCACTATGTCGGTAAGTTTCTGACCCAACCTAACTGATTGGTCTATATGTAGCTAATAAGATTCAGTTATTCTTAACGAAGTTATTCCTATGATAATGGGGACGGGTGCAGCCACTGTTATGGGTGAAAAGTTGGGAAGATAGGATATAAAGGAAAATTTAATGTATATATCTGTGCGCAACGATTAATCTTTGCTAACGAAAAACGATTCTAAACAGAGTTTGGTTATACATGTTTTGAAAGATCGTACAATTTACGATTCTCGTCAAAATTGGATATTAAAACGAGAACAAAAACAAATTCTACATAACGCGCAAACATACGTTTCTGTTTTGTATAACAATTTTGTCTATAGAATATACCTACCAAAAAAAAATTACGTCAAAACTCACAAAATTAAAATGTCTGTAATAGCTCAAACATTTTTTAAATATTTTAAAAATTTGACCACGTCTAGAAAAAGCAAATATAAGCTTTCTGTCTAAACTTTGAGTTCTTACGACTATTTTAAACTTAATTTTTAACTAAATATTTTTAACTGAATTGCAATAAATGATGAATAAAACTACAAGGAAAACCAAAAAATTACTTTTCTACCTACTTAACTAGATTTAAAATGCAACAAATTGTCTTTTGTTGTTTTTCTATGGGAGCAATATTTCTAGTAGAAAACATAGTTTGCAAAAATTAAAAATAATAAAATTGGTAACGCCGCAGTGTGCCAAAAATATTTACAAAACTAAGTATGCAAAACAACTGCTCTATTTAATTCAAAATGACTGAATAAACTAAATCGTGAACATACCTATATATGATACTAATTAATATAGAATTAGGAAAAACCACACAAATGCCTAGAAATCCTAGCTCTACTTATGTCGTTTTGTGTCTATTTAGACTCACATTGATTATGTATATTTTACTTGAAAATTATATTAAACATATTAGTTTCTAATTTAATTCAAGTTCAGCTGACGCTATTCACGTGATGGCTTACGATCTACGAATAAACCAAGACGGATTTGCGGGTTGTCATAGTCCATTATTCCAAAGTCATTTTAATCCAAAGACAAATAAGTCATATAATGTTGTGCGTAATTATAACACTGGAAATAATTATGTTTACATTTAATATCAGCCAATGTATTAATATAATTATGAATATTTTTGTCACATACAGGCCGATGGGATGCAACTGTGGGTGGATCTCGGTTGCCCACAAGAGAAATTAGTAATGGGAATGGCGTTCTACGGAAGATCCTTTACTCTGTGCGATAATAAAACTCACGATGTCGACTCTCCTGTTAATGTCCAAGCAGGGGGTGGCATAGCTGGACCGTACACCCAGAATGTGGGATTTTTGTCTTATTATGAAATATGTATGGATTTGAATTGTAAACAAAATTCTTGGACAGAAATGTGGGACCCCGTGGGACTGTGTCCGTATATGTATAAAGGTATTATTAAAAGTGATATGTTTGGAGTATGATTTTTAACATTATCGATCTAATATGCCGTATACAGGTGATCAGTGGGTCGGTTATGAAAATAAAACAAGTTTAACGTACAAATTGGATTATCTCAAATGTAAAGGTTACGCCGGAGCAATGGTTTGGGCTGTAGATATGGACGATTTTCATGGAGTTTGCGGTCCTAAATATCCTCTTATTGAATTGATACACGATTCTATGGAAAGTTATAGTATTACGATAAAACCATAAGTCTTTTTTTTGTTATACGCTACTGCCCAAAATACAGTGATTCGTTATATTTAAAGTAGCGTTTTGGCCTTTTTTTCGAGTTAATATTACGATATTTCAGTAGGTATAGATTTTATTTTATTTTAGCCCTAAGGGTGCAATAGAGCTGAAGATCTGTAACATTTATCTCTATCCTATATTTGCACACAACATATCTGTTGTATAATTAAATATTTTTATGATTTACATAGCTTACAAACATATTAAAATAAATATGAAATTTGAGCATACACTTATTTATGTTAATTCTAGATAATATACGAAGAGGTCTAAAGGTTTGCGTAAAAGTGATTTTCTAAAACAATACAAATTTATCAAATTAAATAAAAAACATTTAAATTTTCTTTCAAATAAATATTTACAATTAATTTCATGTTATTATTTTGTAATAATGTCAGTTATTCGTGTCAGTTCCATGCAACCATGGTATAAACTAAATTATTTACGGACAAATCATTTTGCGCGAGAAAGAACGAAGAAAGCTACAATTAAGAAACCGATATACCTATATATATGTATATATGTATTTTTTTATATAGAGTGATTATTTTATCGTTCAGTATAAATTATATTCATCATAAAAAGAAAGGGTATTTGTCTATGCCTAAGGACTTTTATTTTTTTGTTGCACAAGGCAAATACAAATGAATCAAAAATTCAAAAGACGGACATACTTCGCGCGTGGATGGACCACTGTTGTAGGTGAGAAGTTGGAACTGTAGGAGGAACATTGAATGTATATCTTTACGCAACGATTAACCATTGTTAACGAAAAACGATTCTGAGCGGAGTTCAGTTAAAAGTGTTGCTTTGTCAACAATATATATATGCCATATTATGTAAAAATAATTGCATATGCATTATATATTTTCTTTAATAATATTTGTTTAATATTGTACCTATTTTTCCTTTTTTTTTTTTTAAATAATTCCTGTTAAACTTCCAGGATTACCTATTTTTTTCACATTTAATGTTTGACCAATATTTCCTATTGAGGAGCATTTTTACCTCCCTAAAAACGAATTGTTTTGGTCCAAATTAGTATTTCGAATTTTCTAGGAACTTCTGCTGTTCGGGTATAATTAATGGGTGCCCAAAGTTTCTCGTTAGGAAATATTTTGACCTTCGTCAAAACGAAGACTTAATAACTGTATTAACGATAAATAAAAATAACAATATACTGTAATAATATTAATGAACGGAGTATTATGAACTACAATGATTACTTATTTATTAATTAATTTACTTTTTTAAAAATATTTATGATTATAACAATTTGTATACTAAATATACATAATTAATAAGGTTCATGCAATATATTGTGTATATATTGTATATTTTGCCTTGGGCGTATGAAAAACAGACGGTCTACGAAAAGAGGGCTAAAGCAAAAAAAAAATAATAGTCTACACACAATTCGTTATTGAATTTTAATCCAACCATATAGAATGAGCGTTTTTGGACGATGCGCTGCGTCATGCGATGATAAGGAATCTGTTATTATTGTGACTGTCGATTTGTGTCTTATTATATTATTAGTTATATGTTGTAATAAATTATGTATGCACAATTGTATTTCTTTGTAATTAGTGTTTGCAAATAAATAATTACTGACGCGGTATATTACATGTAAAGTTAAAGTATAATATAATTTCGATAAAAATTGTTTTAAAAATTTCTTCCACTCACCGTTTCATTTATTTTTCAATATTACAATAATTATGAAAATAATTATACCTACCAAGCAGATTTATATATTATTACACTATCATAGAGTAATACTACTGTATCATAGCTACCTTCGACCTGTGATAACATACGCCTGTGAAATCTGGTCGTTGACTAAAGGTGATAGCAGAAGACTTATCACGTTCGAAAGGAAAATGTTACGAACCATTTATGGACCAATCTTCAACCCAGAAACACAGACATACGAAAGAAGAAGCAACGAAAATATAATGTCTCTTTATAATAAGCCAGACATACTCTATTTTATTAGAAAAGAACGACTAGAATGGTTCGGACATGCATGGAGGGCAGATGGACAGTTAGTTAAAAATGTACTTATCAATAAAATAAATAAAACGAGACCCCTAGGACGACCCAAAACCCGATGGATTGACGTAGTTGCCAAAGATATAGAAATGATAGACCAGGACGCAACTTTAGAAACAGCGTATAAGAGAGAGAGGTGGAGAGAGATTTTGATGGCAGCGATGGTCCTGAATGAACCGCTAAGCTGAAGAAGAAGAAGATCATAGAGTAATCATTTCCTGACCACCTTCTATATTTTATTTTTATTTTTATTTTATTTGTGTTACTTTACTATATTATTTAACACTATTGTCTGTAGCAAAATGACATAGGTACAAGATAATAATGATAATAATAATAATAATAATAATAATAATAATAATAGTACCTATATTTGATTTTTAATCGAAGATATAACCTTCAATTTAAAATTGGTATTCGTTTTTGATTTCGATTTCGTCAAAGTGTTATCTGTCAAATGATGTTAAATCAATACTTGGGCTCAATAGTTAGTCAGACAAAAATATTTGCTTTAGATAAAAAATTCAGTTTGCGAATCAATAGCACTATACCTACGCATGTTTTAAAAATTCAACAAAGTGACGAGTGCATTTGAATCGTTTATTGGTTCAATTATTTACACAGTTGCGCACAGTTTAACTTTAATGGAATTGCTGCTCGTTTATTATAATACCAAAACAAATGTTGGTGAAATTATATTTTTGAACGGAGCACAAAACAAGATTTTTTAGACTTACAAAATTAGACTATCGATTTACGTTATAAAGAACCAGTGCCCGAATTGGAAAAATAAAACAGATCGATTGCGAGACTCTAAAACAATTAGCATCCCTTGCAATCATTAAACTCAAGTTAACCCGCGGGGGGCTTTGCCCTGCACAACCCCCTTATACCAATTTTTTAACATAATTCAGCGAATAATAATTTACGAAAATATCCTACTCAATAACACTATTCCAGATTAAATATTTACTTGTACATACATTGACTTTAGATTCTACTATGATAGATTGATTGATTTAATATAATGTATGATTTTCTATTTTATCTGTCTATAAACAATTTTTTACCAAATGTTTGCCTCGATTGTTTTATTTTATCATTAACTTTAGGGTTGAATACTTCTGGTAGAAATATGTATTGTCTAATTTTTGTAATGAGGAGATAATTTTTTTTTCCTTGTTATAATCTTAATAATGGAGAAAAATCGAAAAAACTATCTGATATATTCGATTTTGTTCTTTTGTTGTAGTATTTCAGTTAAAAAATAGTAGTAGAAACCGAAAATTTCATCAAATACTTATATATATATATATCTTTCGAAACAGTATAATTTTCAAATTATTTTTTCAATTTTTCAGGGATTTGTAGACGTTTGAAATTTTTGAGTTTTTAGGATTTTATTTGGCTTATGCGATTAAAATTTTTTTGCCCCATTGCGAATTTAACACAAGGTTTATCATGAATTAAAATTAGTGGTAAAAAAAAGTTTTTTAGTACGTAATACATAGTCATTTTTATTATATGCATTTAGAGTTTAAATTGTAATAAAAATGCAAAACTACGTATCGTCCTATATGTTTCACAAAAAATAAATAGTTGGGACGTACTATAAAATTTTTGAAAAATTAATTGATGTATGAACCCCCCCCCCCAAAAAAAAAAATTAGAGCACTGTAATAGAACATAGAACTATAGAAGTACATATCGCCATTAAGCTAAATGTGTAATTATATGAATATAAATTAATATAGGTAGGGCAAAGGACATGTAACAAGAAGCTTTAAAAAAGCTTTAATCATGCAACCACGTATTCATTTAAAATCACTGAAATCAGCACTAAAAATAAGTTTTAATATTTTATTTTTTAGCAATTTAATTAAAAAATATCCAAATTAAGAAAAATAATTACCTAACTAATTCAATTATATGTTATTAATATTATGAGTCCATGACCAAATTAATAAAATAAATTGTTGTCTTTATGCAACTTTTTCTTATACATTTTATTTATTTAATTGAGTAGTTGATTAATAAATTTTATTAATTTTTAAACATATTTATTTGACATTTCTTCTTCTGACACTTAAAAATAACATTTTTAATGTACTAATTTATGACTTGATTAATGATTATCGTTTTGATAAAAGTTATTTCGCAAGGAATTGTGAAAAAAAAACCCAAACAAGTTTCCATAAGGCATTAAAAAACCTATAAGTGTCCCGAAAACAAAAATTTCTAAATATGCAACATAAAATTATAGATTGGACTTTGTTGTAACAAAAAAAAAATTTCTTTCAAACTGGCCTTTTTTTTTAAGACTGCACAAAATAAATATGCGACTACTAAAAGTGTTCTGCCTTAATCATATGGTATAATTGAAAAATATTATGCGATTTCCCATACAGATTTGTTGCGCATTCATAACCCACAATATCCAATTACTTACATTGTTTTGTGTTTATTTTGTTAAAATACGTACTGTTATTGTAATACTGTTGCGTTTGTAACTCGTCACTTAATTGTATAGTAATTGTTATACTAGATTGAAATTTATTCATATGACTCATGCAAAATGCTATTACATACTTTTTAAGTATATAACCATATAGGTAATAGTATCTAATACAACAAAACTTGTCTAAATACTGAAGTATCCGTTAATTATACTCGTATTATATCAATAATATATACGTCAGAATTGAGCTATACAATAAAATACGACTGACACTGGACAGGATGTGGAACGTGTTCCGAGATTATCTCTTTATTAACACTTTTAAAGCTAAAACAAAGTCATGTTCAGTCAATGGTTTTAACGCCATCTAACGGCGTTAAAGCAACATGGATATATATACATCGGATATACACTACGAATGTGTATTGGTTGTTCTGTATTTAACGTTTATACACGGCATAATAAGAGTGAGCAGAAAAATATTGAATACTTGTATAAACATCCACGAAATCAGTCAACGGGAATAAAATCAAATTATACAGATATTGCGTTATAATTTATGTAGCCCAGGAAAATATTTTAATAAGTAAAAATACAACACTCACGATGTCACAAAAGTTTTCTTTAATTATTTATTTTCTGGCGTTGTCGATTTTCAGTTTGATTTCAATTAAAGGTAAATATTTAATTTATCAATACCCGTATTCATCATACGTTTAACTTATGATATAATATATATATTTTGTAGATTGTGGGAAAGTCGTCTGTTATTTTAGCAGTTGGGCTATTTACCGTCCTGACATTGGAAAATATACCAGTGCCGATATACCGGTTAACGATTGTACCCATATTCTTTACGCTTTCGTCGGTCTAGACAACAAGACTTGGTCTGTAAATGTCCTCGATCCCGATGTAATTTTTTTTTTTTTTCTATTTGTATGTAATTATTTAAAATATATTATGTTATCGTTTATTTAGGTCGACGTGACACAAAACGGTTTTAGGAATTTTACGAATCTTAAAATAAAGAACCCGCAAGCAAAGTTTATGGTAAGTCTTGGTGGTTGGGGAGAAGGAGGAAAACAGTATTCTGATTTAGTATCTTCTCCGTCGAGACGAGCAACATTCATCTCGAGCGCAGTAGGCAAGTCGTTAAAAATACAAATGAATAATAGATACTATGTGAATTATAAAATACACTTTTATGTAAACATATATACAATTATATTATCTAATATAAATATAATAATTAATAATATATTCTAATAGAATTCCTCAATAAATACAATTTTGATGGTATGGATCTCGATTGGGAATATCCCGGATCAGAAGATCGCGACGGACATCCTACAGATTTAGAGAATTTCTATTTGTTTGTAAAAGAACTCAGATTTGCATTTATAAATCGACCTGATTGGGAAATCACAATTGCTGCGCCCTTGTCAGAATTTCGATTAAAGAAAGGTTATAACATTCCAGGATTATGTCAGTAAGCTATAACAATATAATTAAAATATTGTTTGTTTTACATATCTATTCGATAAAACATGTTATAGTTTATTGTATTTTTAGAATATTTAACTTTACTGCATTCCTGTCAGTGTTTTTTTGAAATTTTGAAATTTTAAGCTGTTTCGGGGGTGAGGATGAGAGGAATTTTAAATAATTTTAATGTATTAAATTGAAAATAATATATTTCGTGAATTTTCCAGTTTTTTCCATTAATTATGAAAACCCTTTTAAATATCAAAAAATTACCTTCTTAATGTACCACCCCAGTCAGATTTCCTTTCATAAAGAGTGCTACACTTGAAAATCAGAGCAACATTTCTGAATCTAAAATACAATACATGCATTTCATTATTTGATTTATAAGGATTAACAAGATAACTAATTAATTTTTTAGTGAATTGTGTTTTTATTATTTTTAGAATAGTCGATGCTATACACGTAATGGCTTACGACTTACGAACTAATGAAGACGGATTTGCGGACGTCCAGAGTCCGCTGTACAGGAGACCTACGGACAAAAATAAATACGTATATTGGAACGTGGTACGTAATCAATAGACAAAAATCCAAAGAATAACTAAATAGCATATAAGAATATGTATGATTTATTTATATTACAATGGTATTATGCATATAAATATCCATCGGTAGTCGATTTATATTAAAGTGTTGATTTGGTTTTACTATCGTAGGCCGACGGGATGCAATTGTGGGAGAATCTTGGATGTCCAGCATACAAGTTGATAATGGGTATGCCGTTTTATGGGAGGTCGTACACCTTGATCAACGACAATTCTCACGCGATCGGTACCCCTATCAAACCTGGATCAGAAGGCGGTACCGCCGGGACCTACACACAGGAAGCCGGAAGTTTAGCCTATTACGAAATATGTAAAGATTTACAGCGCAATGGAGGCGGCTGGACTCCAATGTGGGATCCCATAGGATTGTGTCCGTACATGTACAAAGGTTAAAATGTCGTTCGAGATGTGCGTTTTAGGCTGAACAAAACCGCGATACACAAATTAAAATAACAGCCCAACAAAATGTTTGCTAAAATCATAGAAAATTATAATGTAGAAACGTTGACGTATAATGGCACGATATCGAGTTACAGATAAAACAAACAGTTTTGATGGCCAGTTTTGACTGTCATCACCACGATATGTCGTGATTTAACCACCGAAACGCGAAGTCACCAAAACGCGTAAAATTATCGCAGTACCCGACAGCAGTTTTATCAATTTGTACCACAATTATTTCAATACATTTACGGGATGAACCCAGTATATCTCGTTCGGCTTTTTTTCCCCGTTATACCGATATCGATCTTTAGACACTTGAGAGTTATGCGATATCTGCACAATTTGAAGCACTTCCGCTTTTATTACACTTAAGTTTTTAATCCCAATAGTGAAAGTTTTTAAATGGATAGATATCATGTAAAACAAAATGTCCAAACGCTTTAATTATCAAAATTAAAAAATTAGAAAATCGATCTTAAGTAGATTTGTATCTGTCCATAGATTTCTTATCGTATCATTATAGATCAATCGACACAATATACAAAAAAAGAGCAGATACTATTGATGGGTGCGTCACTGTCGTTGGTAGGCAATTAGGAAGATATAGGATATATAAAGTTATTTAATTTATATCTGTAAGCAATAATAAACCATTGCTAACATAAAATGATTCTGAGCAAAGTTCGTTTATATATAATTTCAAAGACAGTAATATTTATGATTTTCGTAAAATTTTTATCTTAAAACCATTATAAAACAAAATTACTACTTGAATTTACACTGAACTTTCTTTTTAACCACTAAGTACAATTTATAATAAATTTCATGTTAAATTTCCAAGCATTTATTTGGTAGTTCCTATCAAATAAAAACTATGTAAAAAACTCGTAAACGGAAAATCAACAAACGACTTACTTCCTTCCTTACTAGATCCAAAATCCAACAAAATAGTGGAATTTTCAGATTAAAGCAATATTTCTGGTAGGAAATTTATTTACAGATAGAAAAAAAACACAAATAGTAAAACCAATAAATCCCTCATTTTTCTCCGAATTCAAAATGGGTATCTACCCACCTATCTGTTGAGTAAAAAAAAAAAAAACGATTGGTATCAAATCCCCAGAAACAGAAGTTTAGCTGTTTTAGTCTGCAAACGACTGTATATCTTATATTATTTTAATGAATATTATTATGTATTGTCGTGTGTACAGGTGATCAGTGGGTTGGCTACGATAACACGACGAGTCTAAGTTACAAATTGGATTATATCAAAGAACATGGTTATGGTGGAGCGATGGTTTGGGCTATTGACATGGATGACTTTCATGCTATTTGTGGTCCCAAAAATCCTCTCATTCGAGTCATTCGGGAAGCTATGATGGAATATCGCATTACTCAGATTTATTAAAAGACAAAATCGACGTCAAAAATCATATTAATAATATAATAATGTTTTCACTTTTTCTCCTATGGATATTTATACAAGGAAATCGATATGCATTACCGTTATTACGCGTAATTAGTGTTTACGTCAGACGTCTTTCATGTTGACATCACTGTATTACCCGCATGCTTATTTGAGTATCTGGTAAGATAAATGCAAACAAAATTAAGTACACAGATTTTTTTTTATATAAATTTATTCATTTATTTATTTATTAATTTCATGTATACATTTTTTATTTATATACTTATTTACTATATTTATAAATAGTTTACTAGTAACATTTTGAAATAATTTGAATTTCATGAAAATAACTAAATCAAATTAAAATAAATAACAAAGTTATTTTCCAAAATTTTATTTTTTTTCCCTATAGTTAAGTTAAAAGTTATAAAGTAATTTATAACGTAACTTTTAGCTTTTCAACTAGTTACACCTCAACTCTAATTATTTTCTTGTTCTTTCCTTGAATGCATTTTGTAAATTACCTATAGCGTTTAAGTATATAAACACAATATAATAATCGTACAAACGTACGAGTTGTATGGCATACAAAGTTGAGAATGTTGAGACGTATTATGTTTAAACAAATTTACTACCTTTTTTTTTGTATGTATACATTTTGTATTAAACATTGTGTACACAATGATTTTTAAGCATGCCCATCCCATTCGTGTGGTTAAATTATGCATTTATTCAAATTATGAATTTCGGAATTTTTAAGTGTAATTATAGTACACATTCAGTGTAGTAGCCAGCTGGTAACTATATAAAAAAAAAAAAACAGTAGTAATTTAGATATATGACTGCAGTTTATTGCTGCGCATATATATAGGTAACGTAATTTTGAGCTAAGATAAAACATATTTTTGATCATAATAATTTAAATTTATATTTTTTCAATACCGGTAGATAAAATATTATGGCATATCATTAAAATTTACCCGAAAAAAAAAAAATGATTTGCCTATGTACCTCTGGGCAATATAAGTTCTGATTGAGAACGAATGACTATACAAATATATAGTAGCTATATATTGTGATAACCTCATGCATTCAGGTAGATGGGTACTATACATAAACGATCACCGCATTATTGGCTATTTACGATAATAATTAACCGTTTTGTTTCGGCTACGTCGTAGAATGATTTCTCAATCGCATTCCCGCCTGGTCCCAAAAATAGACAATTATTATTTTGAATAACGCGTTGAATTATAATTCAGATATCTGTCGTTATCTTTCGATGGTTAATATTCATATGTTCCTTATTTTCATCTTAGATGACATCGATAGCAACGGTGTTGTTCCTTTTGAAATCTCTGATGCCATCTGAAATGGTTTTATCACTCACTTTGTTTCTGAGTAGATTATTGAGATGTGATGGACTAGATATGTAGTTGTTATCTCATTTATTTTACGATATCACGGTGATAACGTTTAATATTATATTTATTTTCCTAACTGTATTCACTTTATGTGATATACCTCAATACCTGTCTCTTTCGTTATATTAAATTTGAAACACCTGAATTAATATAATATCTCGAATACAATGTTTTACATTACTTTAATTTAATAGCTGGATTAATAATGTTTTTAGTTTAAGCGACACTCGAGAGTTATAATCAATTTAATTATCAGAACACAAGAAATAGCCGATTCCGTTCTTAAATTATTAAGTATTTATATAAATTACGTTCATTATAATACTGAAAAATCAATGTTCTCTTAATATTTCATGGTGTCATCAGCGATGCCTGTCAGTTTTTCATACAATATTTCCCGTTACATAAGTACCAAATATAACTGGGTGTATAATTTGCTCAATCGTAGCAATCTTATATTATTAAGACTTTTTTTTGCACTTAAAGACCCGTATTGTAAATTGCAGTTTTTATTATTAATAATAAAAATACAAATAATTTGTTACAAGTAATTATAATAATGATTAATGACTTTATTATTTGTCTTTTTTTGTAATACACATTGATGTAATGATGTCAATTGTGGTTTTATATTTAAATTCCAAATGCATATAACGTACTAAAGTGTATTACTGCATATAAAACTAATTAATAGTAAATTAGTAAGTACGCTACAATAATGTAGGTAACGAATTTGTTTATGATTCAATTTTCACTACATACACAACACACTAAATGCACATTAACACCACACTCATCAATCAAATAAATCGACCAACAAACAATTAACAGTAAGAAAGTAGGCAATGGCGGCATGAACTTATTATTTCAATGATCCAGTAAAATTTTTCAACACTCACACACCTCCTTTTATATAAACACAAAATATGAAAAAACCGTTTACCAAATCAGAGATCGACATGTAAACTTTCTTGATTTTTAAACTTGAATCTTAAGAATAAAGTGTCTTTCATCATTAACATTCTACCTCAAGTATATTGTATCTACTCAATCATAAACATCAACATTCAACACCCACCCACACAAACTCCCTTTTTTTCGTAACGCAGCTGCGTCAATTCAACCCCGTTTATGCCACCACTGTTAGTAGGTATTTAATATAAACAGAACTATAGATAAGTACAGTATATTATTAAAGTTTAAGTAGATTACCAACACATGTTTTAATAATTTCTTAATACGATGAATACCAAAAGACGGACAGTCACCTTTTTAAAATTAATAAATTCTACAATGTTGCGGCTAATTTTTTTTTTTTTTAAGTGTTTATCGTACAACACTCATTTTTTCAAAAAATATTAATTTTGTCCGGAATCCCTTTTTTTATAGATTGTAAGAAATGAGCCGCTTCAAATTGTTAAACTGCCATTTTTTTTCACCCTTGTTTTGGGGAGTGAAACAACTATCTACTTTTGATTTTCAAATGGCATCCTACATATTATAAATTCCTTAAATAGATTAAGTATTAGTTTAATCTAGATTAGATCGAAAATCTTGCCCCAATGTAGCACCTTTTCTGAAAGGAAATTTTATCTAGTCGATACTTTAAATAAATCATTTTTTGATTGTCCAAGTGGTTTTCATAATAATTGAGAAAAACAAAACTAATATTTGCCTTTTATAGACGCGGTAAAATTTTCAAAACATTTGAGCCATTTTTGAGCTATTTATAGACATTTTAATTTCGTAAAATTGTACACAATTACATTTTACCTAATAAAATTATATAAGAACTATATATGGATGACAAAAAAAAAATTTAAAATGGTAGTTTAACATTTTAGAGCGCCTTATTATCTTCAATTTTTTAAAATACAAATTCCGAACAAAATTAATCCTTTTTGAAATAATGAGTGCTGTGCGATAAATTAATCATCTAGTAAACATTACGAATATTACTGATATTTTATATTATCTTAGTTTTTTTTTTTTTTTCGTATAAAATATGTTTTTAAGCTTTAATTGACCTTTCAGTATCAACGACGTTTTCCCACAAATTTAATATCTAATGTCTATAATAATATATTATATTATATTCATTGTATTATTTATTTAAATATACAAGTATGTGTTCATTATCAGCAAACATTTTGTATCCGTTTCCGGGCACCGTCGTTTGTATTTTATTTTCAACGGAAACGTGCAATATATTTTATTCTATCTATATTTCGAGAAAAATATTACGCCACATCGTATAACAATCCTAATCGACATTTAAAAAATATATCAAGTTAGGAAAGTTCATTCTGCGAGCGTGCCAACTTCCTCGTTTCTAAACGTATTTTTAATAGTAAATTATAATTCTGTACACAATTTTGAAAGAATTTGGCAACGTAGTGTATAATGCTTATCCGTAAAAACCTAAATCAATTAGGAAACGCATATCTGAAATTTACAAGATCGGAATCCAGGTTTTTGTGGATATTAAAACCTTAACCGTACAAATCTGAAAAGTAATTTCGTTGAAATTAAAACATTTTACTAGCCGAATTTGTACGTTTTAGATTTTTATAGGTACTCATTATATTATGTGTAATAATAATGTTACGAATATTATCTATCTCCTCTTTGTTAGTCAAATCTATAACTGTTGTGTACGTCCCACTGTTCGTGCGTACCTATTATAATAAAATTACGTTTAATTAATTTTAAGATTATTATAAATATATATATTAATAATAATCCTTTCGGTCAAAATTATCATATAATTAACTATTATTTTTAATAAGCACACCGTAATCGAATATAATAATTATTATCGTTATAATACGTTGCGTCAATAAAATGTCGCTGACGCGATTTGCGTGTTCATAAAAATCAATCGTTTCTGTCGTTTCTGTTGATATGTGTAAATATGTGTAAAGCAGCTGAATGACAAGCTAACGGTGAGATCATAATAAATAGTGATACCTAAAACACTATTTATTTAAAAAGTGAAATGCACCGTTTTGTAAAGTACAATTAATCTAGTTTACATTATTATTGCCAAAAATAGAAATTTAAAGTGCCCATTAATACAACAAAAATTAATTAATATAATATTAGGTATTCAGTAGGAATTGTAATAAATAATAAGTGCACTAAAAACGAAAAATTTGATGGTTACCTATATAATTTAAATGAAAAAGGGGTTTGAATACCTATAAGAAAAATCAATATGAATTAGCAAAAGAAGTATAAAATAAATTGGATACAAATAAATTCGGTTGCCTTAGAGTCACTTGATCTGACGTCAGATTCGCCTGTTACTCCAGCAGCTGGCAATGGACTATAGATTTGTTATAATTTGTTCCTTATTTTTCCAATACCTTAGAGGGTACTTCAATCTAGAATAATATTAAGAGTTCAATATAGCTGTACCTCAGAACCAGACGAATAAAATATGTAATAAGTCACAACATGCCAAATTTTCAGGAGAGCATAAAATCTGAAAAAAAAGTTCAATGCTATCAGCCTCCGAAGCTTGAATTTTGAATTGGTGTATACCGATACGCTATATTGGTTTATTTGTATTATTTATTATAAACACTAGACTCACGTTGTTGTGACATACATATAGGTAACATAGATCAGAATTTACACGCGTATGACTCTAATAAAATAATGAAGAGAGAACGTTTAACGAGTCGATTTTACATTTGAACATTGTGGTATTTAGTAGTAGGTTATCAAATATTACATATTTAAATATAGGTATAGATATTTATACTTTTGGGCCATTATTATTTATCATAATTTTTGTCCATATTATTTTCGAAAAACTGTACCCATGATTAAAAAAATATAGACACGTAGGCTAAAATTATATTTTCACTACATCATTACTCGTGTTCAGTGTTCACGATGTATCCTTAATTCATAGTCATGACTATCCACGGATTATCATATGGTGATAACCAGCCATTATCACACATTATTTGATCGGATTTTTTACGATCGGCTAGTACATTGTCGGAAAAATAAATTTCGTTTACAATACTTTCGGCTTGAATATTGTTTAGTCGAAATATTTTTCGTTTCAAATATTGTTTAATAAAAATGAAGATCTTCCAGTATAGTCTTCGGCTTTTTCACGCGCTCTCGGGCAAATTGAGATCAACATCGCTGTATAGCGACATCCGATTATTATTGCGCGGCGGTTCGCCTATTGCATTAAGCTATCTATAATCTATTTTACATAATATAATCAACGGTAATACACTAATACCTATATTATAATAATTCACGTTTAAATACAAAATAACAGCTATAGGTGGGCCGATACATATACCGATAATTTATTAGTATAGGTTTATTTTTTTTTTTTTGTTTTTTTTTGGATTTTTTCGAATGTTTACTAAGATTAACTATAGTTCAGAGATCAGAAATAGTTAGCTAAATACGTTTTTACTGTAAAAAAAAATATTTATTGGACATATTATAAAAATCCATGTTTTTGGTGGATTCTAATTTATTTGTTTTGCCTCAACACCACTACTGTTGGGAATGTTGGGATGTCTAAAACCGATTGAAACATTTCAGAAAATACATTTTTGGTCGGTTGTTTTTTAATGATTCAGCTCGATACATCCTATCAATGTCTAAATATTTGACGAACAATATGTCAAACTTCAAAACATATTTTAAAGCCTTTTCTAAAATAAATTAAATACCTACTGAATTTATTTAACAAATATCGTATATAGCATTTATGTTTGATTATGCGATTTAAACAGTAACAATTTTGTAAAAATTTTACCTATCACCACCGATCAATATTCTAATAAATATTGATATTTCGATATAATATATATTATTTTGATAATCTCGAGTCCGAAATATGTTTCAAACAAATATTTGAAGTTTGATGAAATCGATTATCTGTGAAATTCTGGTTATATAATATAGGCAGGTGCCATTATTGAGCGGATTTCCGCATTTAAACAACATACTATACATTTTTTTTTTTTTTTTGACAATAGCAAAAAATGAATCACGATTTCCGAGCTCGTTTTTAACGTGATATTTTAATATTTACATAATCTTTTTGTTGTTCGACAGAAGATATCATGAATTCGATCATTCAAACAGTTATTCGCGTGGAGTTTTAAAGGAAATACAACCTCCATAGAAGAGTCGTTCGGTGTCCTATATAAAAACAAAGCCAATAATAATTTATCAACCGCGACCCCCCAAAAAAAATATTCCTAGATTAAACTTGTGATTTTTAATCGAAACAAGACTGAGTTTTTTAAATTAATAAATGTATATATTTGATATTGTATTCAAATTATATTGTTTTTGTTATTCAATTCCACGAGTTGATGAACTGATAATTATTTAACAAATTGTATACGAAAGGGTATGACAATGTGTCTAATAGTGTCTAACTTGGCTAACTTATCGTGTTTACTGCTGTTCCCTTAAATCGTAAACGTAGGACATTAAGATTAATTTTGAAAAATTACGAAATGAACCGTATTTATAATAAAAAAACATATTTTATCACTTGAGAATAATATCAACCAGTTAATAGCCGGCTACCAATTATCAGCTAAAAGAAAAAAAAATACATATAATACCATAAAAAAAATAAATAGTAGTAAATGCTTACTAAGAACGTAGTTTTTATGAATATTTAATTAACATAGTTTATAATTTACAAATATTATAGTTGATACAATGAGATAGTTTTTGATTATTCAAGCAGTTCTCATAATAATTGGGAGAAACAAAAAATTACGTATAAATAAATTTACGATATATTAATTTCATTAGGTACATTGTTTTTCTATCAAAAATTTTGTTCCGAATTTCAAGAAAAGTTTCTTTTTTGAAAGACAATTTTGTCTAGTTGGTGTATTTGAAGATCGTTTTGGGCTATTTTAGGCATTTGACATTTTCGAGTTTTGTTTTTGTCTGTATTTATGCGGATGAAATTGCTTGCACAAACATAATAAGTTGAGAGTTATTAAGCAGTTTTTTAAAATCGTTCTAAGGTTAAATTTTGACGAAAATAGTAAAATTGACGGCATTTCTAAACATGTATAATCGAACTTCGCTTTAAAAATCATTTTTCATTATAGCAATGGTTTATCGACGATTGCAGATACAAATTGTGTAACAATATGTATCCTAACTTTTTTTAAATTGTTTACATCATATAAAACTCGTTGCAGTTTCGATCATTTCCATTAACAACGCAATATCGTATTCGAGTATTATTATTACTATTTTTTTCATTATTCCAACTATATGTCGATAAATAATAATTATTATGACTGTAATAATACGCCCAGCACGACGAACGAATCGTCGCGACGTCGACCAAAATATTTGGTTTTGTTATCGCGTAAAAGATAATTCATTATGTATAACATAATAATATTATAAAATACCGCTCGTTTTATCGAAACCGGATGAGTTCGTTTCCTTTTCTTTTTTTATTTTTTTTTTCTAAAACGCCGACTGACGACGATCATCATCCGTCCACTTTTTTCCCGGACCACATTAATACAGTTTGTAACACGACGGCCTGCAACCATCACGACGAGCGTATTAATCGAAATTGTATTATGTCATTTTATATATATATATATTTTTTTTTATCGATATTTCTGTAATTCATCGTCCACGAAATTGTTCAGAATATATTATTTTACTACCGGCATACTGTTCAACCGTTTGTGACAAGGTTACAGCTTGTTTCTTGGTTACTGACGTCTATTTAAAAAAAATCAGTTAGCTGCCATGAAATAAGCTATTAACATGTCACGACGACCGACGAGAGACGACGTTATCACGGGCGATCTGCGATATTTGCATCTGCAATGTTGATATGTTACGGTTAATGTCGTTATGTTTATGCGAGCTATAACCGATTTCGTGCTGTTAGTTTCAATGTTAAAGTGTATTGGCCTGTTATCAAACTTGAAGTTACGAACATTGCTTGCGTAATCGTACATTGGTGTTTTTTTCGATATTGTGATTTTTAAGCCAGATTCGATGATATTTAAATAATTGTAATATTTCATACATTCGTAACTCGCATGAAATAATAATAAAATATCGAGATGAAAACCAACGTACAATAATAATAGACAATGTTCTTACTTTTAAGTTTGATAATAAGCTAATACACACTATAATATCAAAATTAACAGCACAAAATCGGTTTTCATTTACAAAAAGGGTAAATATAACGGCGTTAACCGATTTTATAACGTTAATAAAAATTGCATATGTTACATACATTTTTTTAGTAAAACCGGTAAGTTTTTTATTTTTTCGGCGATTCAACTGGATTTTCTACACTCCCAAAGTGGCGCCCGTCTTGTTTATAGTATGTATTATTTGTCATTTACTCACCCCGAAATTACCAAAACCTAAACATTTTAACAATTTTATATCTACCGTGTTTAAATAAATAAACGGATAATTATAATGATAATGATTAAAGCTAATTTATGTAAATCGCGTAACACCGTGGAGCAAAAGTGTTGTACTTCATAAAGTAGTAATAAAAATCGATTATGTCGGGACTTAGTTGTAATTGTTTTAGTGTACCATACCCATGTCATTAATCACAAGAATCTTAAAGATCTAACTTAACGGTAAACACTGCACACCGAACCTTCTGAAGTCCTGGGACCATTTATATCGAAAAAGGAACCATTTTTATTCCGGGTACCAGTTTTTCGTTGTTGTTTTAACATTTGACCGTAGAAAAATGAAATATTATAGGTACCAGGATCGCAGAAATGGTCAATCAACTTGTCGTTTGTGTGATTTTTCAATTTTTGGCTGTAAAGTAATAAACCCGTTACAATTAATTTTATTATAATGATGATTTTTAAGTATAATAAGGACATGAATAGAACAGGTACACTAAAATAAATATTATTATAGTATTTAAATAATAAGTGAAATAAATTTAAAAACAAAATAGTTTTACATTTTAATATTTTACATTGCTGATTGCTGTTTGTTAATAGGCTGGTACCTACTTGCTAGTTTTGTATCACCTAATAATTAATCAATCATTAAAAACAATAATATAAGTTCCATTTAATGTATATTTATGTCAAACGCAAATAATTATGGGTCGATACAGAAAGCATATTTGATAAGAGTGAAAATAGAGCATATAATGCAAAAGTTACCTATTTTAATAATTCATTTGGTCAAAAATCCGTTGATTATCTTGGTCTTACATATTTCAACACATTGTCTATTAACATTAAAAAAAAATACACACACCAATCCCAGGAATCTTAAACAGTTAAATCATAATAAAATAATTGTTAATTGGTTATTCGCATTATTAGATTAATATCTGTGTACGATGTTTAATAATCTTATCAACGAATTGTGTTTCATTTTTCGATCGTTAATTTAATTTAAGTGATATAAATTGTAACTCTTTACCATCACCACAAGCATAGCTTAAAAATGGTAGATTCATGTTTATTGTAGTTTTTGTTTTTTCAAATTTATAATAAATATATTTCTAAAAAAAAAAAAATTATCCTTTACAGTCGCAGTAACTGATAAAAATATCCGGATCTATAATATCCGATGAAAAAATATCGAGGCGGAAAAAAATAATGGTGGAAAATATATCTAAGTATAAATGTATAATAATTAATAAATAATCATGTTGTTATTATAACAGTATTCTATATTATATTATTTATTTAAAAATATCTTATTTGTGAAAATTGTGATGTGGCGTTGAAACTCGACTGACAACTGATGACACTACGACTAGATATATAAATTACGGAATTACCTACCTAAGGAAAATAATAACTGGACCACTTCGTCGGGAGTGTATTTATACCGTTTTTTTTTTAGTTTTGTTTGAATTTTTCGAACAAAGTTCCGAGATTCTCTAAAGAAAATGAATTTAAGCATTTATTTCTAAATTTACTCATCTAAAAATACCATTTTTAAAAATTTGTTATTAAATATGTACCTTTATAATTGACGTGCCTAATTGCTTTGATGTTTACTCTCATAGTGTCTTTAAATATTAAATTCTTTACGACAGCGACGACGGTTCCGCAGCATATCTAACTCATGGTCTCATTATGATACCAACTCAATAAAAAAAAATAGAAGAGACGCGAGACTCCGATTATCATTAAAAACATTGTATTCAGTATCAATTTTGCGATTTTTAATTTGAGACATTTTAATAATTAAAATTAAATTTATTGCATTTTTGCTAGAAATGAGAACCTACAGTTTTGAATAACGAAAAAAAAGTACAAACTAGGGAGTAGCGTGGAAAATAGATATAATATTCAATACTTTAAATTTAAACACAAATGATAAGTTATAAATTTGATTTTCAAAGACAATATGCGAAAATATAATATATCTATTGAAGATTTTATCAAAATGAACCGGTATTACAGGTAAGGCCCTTAGTAAAAATATAAATTTTGAATGTGGCCCGCACACAAAGTTAAAAATGGTTGGGCCTGCACTACAATAATGATAATTGTGATAAACGTTTAAGTGCGATCACATATGAATTGAAACTACTAGAACACAAATAACTTTTCAAAACTAATTAATTTAAAATTTTACCAAAAAAATACATTTTCTATCTTTTTCTCTTTTTTTTTACGAATTGAACAAGTTTTGTAAACAAATTTTCAAAACGATTTTTAATCTTATTCGCGAATGAACTTTATATCCACGAGTCTTAGAAGCGACGTCAATTGTATTTTTAGTCACAATATTGTCACAGGAACAGGTAATAATATATTATTATTTTGAAAAAATTTAGGTTGTTTCTCAGTGGCCAAAAAAACAATTTATACTTGTTTTTACACATCATGTACAATAAGCTATATTATATTATAGTAAATTATATTTTTCTCTAGCTTCCCAGCACCTACAACAGTGAGATACTTTCATCATTTTTAGATGATAAATAGAGAACCTTCAAGGTTATATAATCAAGAGTTTTAAAAAAATAGAAATTAATGTTAAAATAAACATAAAGATAGTAAAATTGAAAAAAAACAAAATTAAATTCACTAAAAATCCTCAAAGAAATTTACCACTTTCTTCCATTTACTAAATAAATATAACTTGTATAATTTCATAAAAAATATTATAAAACTTACCAGTTTTCAATATATTTAAACTGATTAATTACATAATAACCAAGAGATTTTTCAAAATATTATAATGGTATAAAAGAAACTACTAATTGTTAAAAATAGTTTAATATATAAAACTATCAATAGAGTAATTAATGAAAGTAAATCACAAAATATGTTTTAAAATACAGATTTAATTTCATCACATAAAAAAAATGCACCCCTACAATGACGGTAAATAAATGACTGAATATAAGTTACTCTAACACAGCGAATGAAAAAAAATGCAAACATCTTAAATTTAGATTAATAAGAAATTTGATTTCAAGCGTAAATAATCTATTATACTAAGGTTAATTTATGATTAAAAAAAAAAAAAAAAGAAGGTTACATAAAATATAAAAAGTGAAGTATATTATTAAAATACAAAACTTTTTAGAATTAAATTAATTTTTGTAAATTTGAACACACATTTTACTTTTTTGGAGTATCTTTAATGGTTATAAAAAGTTATTGTAGTGAAACTTAATACAGTAACAATAGTACACATTATGGATCACTAGGAATAATTTATTACCTTAACAACACTAAAAAATATTGCTTAAAAATGATACATTATATCTATATTATATAATTTTGTACTAAACAGAATACAGTTTTTTCATTACAATTTAGAATATACCACAATCTATTCTTGAAAATACAACACTCGTTTTATAACATAAAAGTAAATTTAAAATGTCAATTATACATTTACAAGAAAAAAATTATCCATACATAAATCATTATTCCATAAAGCATATTGATTTTATGATAAAAAAATTGTTATAATCAAGCATTTATCTTTTCTTAATGTTACCCTAAATCAACCATTACAACTCTAATTCATTCAACCATATGTTCCTAACGAGTACAGTATTTAGCAATTACGTATATGTCAAACATAAATACAATGTTATAAATAATTCAATCATGTAGTTTCATTTAATTTTCAGTTTTATACAAAATATTAAACTCAAATCGCACAATACAATGTATTATAATTTATTAAATTTTTTGTCGTTGATTTGCAAATATATAACTATAAGTGAAAAAATTAGCCAATATATATATATATATATAAAAAAAAATTAAATGGTATTATTGTACACATTTGTGTACTATCATAACTAGTATTAAAACGTGTATAATTTTTATCTCTAATGTCTATTATAAAAATTACTGAAAAAATGCAAATTTAATGAAATAATTATATTGTATAGTTAACATATAATAAATAATGACAAAAAAATTAAACTTAAATGTCAAAAAAAAAAATACTGTACTCCTGGGTTAGAGGATGGAGAAGAGTATAAAATAACTATGCTTCTTTGAGGCGACCACCATCTCCTTCAGACACATAACGCTTACGGGAAGATCTAAAAATCAATCAAATCGAATTAAACATAATATTAGTTCTCAACTATGAATTAAACATAAAATTAAGTAACTAATGAATACCTTGTTGGGATCTTTTGCAATATGTCCCGTTTTAAGAATCCGGCATTAATACACTTGTCCAAAAAACGTTCAAGAACAGCAGGTGCTAATGGCACATCAATAGATATATCATCAAGAACATCAAAGACTCTATCAAAACCCTAAGAAATAAAACAAAGGATGAGTATCAAAAGTAATAATAATACCAGCTTTTGTCTCATACTTTATTCATCATTTCTGGGGTTATAATAATAGCGTCGTACAATGCATTAAGTAATTTGCACATAGCAATCTCAGTATGTGTATTCATGGCTTCAATCACATCGACGACAGCCTGAAAATAAAAATACATTAAATATATATTTTACCTAAGTGTATAGTTATAAATAAATAAACAAAATTAATATAATAAATGATAGATTAAAAAATAATAATACAAACCTCATAAACCAGTTCATGATGAAAATGTGGTACTTCCAATTCTAAAATGCATCGAATAGCTTCTTGCAAATCACCCGAACACAAATATTCGTCTAAAAGCATATTCATTTGTCGCACAAGATACTGCACAGGCCTCAAACTACCGCCAACACCCCAAACATTATCTAATCTAGTCAGTCCGTGTTTAATGTTCAATAAGTTATGGGCTTTGATCAATGCTTCACTATAAAAATAATGCACAAATAAAAAAAATTATAAAGTATTATTTTAATATACTTGCAAACAATATACTTACTTAGCCAATTCACTGTAGTTTTTCTCTTTGAAGAAATCTATGATCTTCGGTGGGAGACAATCGTCGGCAATAGCTCTAGCCAAGAATAAACCAACAAAAATAGGAGCTTCAGGGGTATCAAGAATGAGATCAGGAAGATTAGCCAATACTACATCAAATCCTTGGGCAATTTCCTTTTGCTTAATTACACGCCCGTACAGATCTGACAACAATACAGAAGTCATTTCTCTCTGTGATGGTTTGTGCTCAAGAGCCACTTCAACAGCAACTTGAGTAATCTAAAAAAAATTAAATAATTAATATGTTACATTAAATTATTATTGAAAAATATAAAACTTACCAAATGCCATTTGCTAATAATGTTAAGCTCATACAATGACATTGCTACCTCTTCAGTATCGCCATGTTCATAATATTCAAGAATATTAAATGTAATAGAGTTCTAAAAAAAAATTAGTAAAACATTATAAGTACACTCTGGAGAAAAAACAAAATAATCTTAAATATATTATAATTAGGGTTCACGATAATAGCACTTAAAATCCGGAAAAGAGAGTTTAAAAAAACGTTTATTATATAAGAATGGACCATTGATATATATTACATAATATATAAAACAGATATCCAATATTTGAAACAGAAAATTATGAATTTATATTGAAAAGAACTGATATCAGGTGAAAATTTGATTCTTTTAATGCTATTAATCATATTCTTGAAAATATTTTTCTCAAATATTAATTTAGGAAAAAAAACTGATACTTGATCAGTAAGAGATTTAAAGATCATTATCATACCAATAACGAGTATCAATTCATTTATCAGCCAATCGTTATTTATTATCTAATAAATTGTAGAATACAATGATGAAAATATTTAAAAAAAAACCATAGGGAGGAAATCAGTGAAAATGTGAAAAAAAAAAACCCAAGGAATAAATAGTAAAAAAACAACTTTTTATATTATAAACGTATCAAAATAAAATCCAAAAAAAATGCTATCAAAACCCAAATCCTGATTATAATTCATATTGAATTAGAAATATTGCATTAAATTAAAAATAAAATCCTCCCCTTTTAATTATTTTTATACGGATTAAACAAATGTATTAATTTTTTAATATGGATATAAGTTTAAATAATTTAACACTAAAAATTATTCATATCAAGAATTGTTGACAATAAACTTAATAAGAGTTGATACAACTGAAGTAGGTGGAAAGTAAGCAAGGTAGGATAATGTTATATATATATCTTAAAGCTCTAATTTATAGGATTTTCATCAACATTTGGAGCAAAATTTTTAACAGAAAAACAGAATTATAACAGCTTTATGAATTTGAAAACTACATCTAAAATGATACAAAAAAAGTTTATTTTTATTTATGGATCAGAGCAAGATCGGAATAGAAAAATTCTACACACCAAAAAAATAAGCACATATTGTAGAAAGACCAATACATTCCTTGCTCCACTCAATATTTAACAATTATATTTAATTATTATTTATTTATGATATTAAATTTAATATTAACTATCAAAATGATAACATGTGTATTATTAAAAGTAGGACTATACTTAAAATTAATTTTCTAATTTTTAAATGTTAGTAGATATCTAATGTTATTACACACACACACACATACACACACACTAAAGGTGAAACAATTATTACTTTCAGTTCTTCGTCAGACGATTCTGGAGTAATTTCCCGCAGAACAATATTATCGTCATCCAAAAGGTCACTATCATAATTAGGATCCTTCATGTCAATAGCTGCATCCAGATCACTTTCTTCACCTAACTTTCCCCAAACACCTTTGCCACCAGCACCACCTGATGAAATGATAAATAGGCATAAATACAAATTATTTAAATTTTCTACCTAACAATAATATTAACATAACTATAATATTGTAACTGAGAATATTATGTACAACAAAATAATGAATGCTAATACCTATTTATAAATATATCTAAGTTAACAATGGGAATAGTATTACCTATTCAATTTAAGTTATTTAATATCGTGCATGGTTGTAAACAACCAAAGTAATTGTATACAACATATAATACACATTATATTATATAAAACTACTTCTTTGAAAATTAAATGATCTCGTTTGTCAAGGTTTAACTCACCACTAGAAAATTATCTAAATTTCAAATATAAAAGCTATTTGTTGAACAGAAAGCTTTTACGATCATTCAAAAAATGCTAATAAGCTTGTACATTATGAGTCTTATAATAACTGATACAAAAATAAGCAAATACCATCTATTACAAACAGGTACATTATAAAAAAAGGCTAATGAAATGTTTTTTTCCTATTATTTATTATCACAATACCTAGGTACTTAAACAATAAATTATTGCCTAGACTCCATTGAACTGTCAGGAAATATAACTAATAATTATAATAATAACTATCCATATAAACATTAATTGGGTACTACAATGTCAATTTCAAAATATAATTGTTTATTTATTTGGAAATAATATTAATTTAACAGAAAAAAAAAAATGTAATCTAATGATTAGAAAAATGTACATTATTTTATGTTTATTTAAGTAGGTGACAGTAGTATTATATTTTTAAACACATTTAATGATTAAAAAATCTAAATGCTCAGCATAAAATATTCTGTTAAATATTCAAATAAAATATAATATTGATTACAAATTAATTGTTCACATGAGATGCTAAAATATCAATGGATGCTTCAATAATTCAAATAATGTACCAAATCAAATTTAAATTGTGATTAAAACTTGTCATCTGACACAATTTTATTGAAATTAAATAATGTTTACCAACATTAAGTGTAAGGACCAAAATGTGTGATAATACATTATCGTCTTTAATAAGTTCTCAAAAGACAATATCGAGATAAACAATAAATTAAATTACCTAAATTTTATAATCTCTATTTCATATTAACGAACGACCTTCAGTGAACCTAGATAAAATTTTAAAATATTATACATACCTTTATCTATTATACCATAAAAAAAAAATGAATAATAATATGTTTACTATACTTTAAAATGTTTAAAGTAGTTATCTGGTTAACAAAAATAATAGATTTTCATCATTTTAATTGATTTGACGTCATTCACTCTTATTTACTGACCTTAAAATATTGGTAAATTATATAAAATTAACAAAAGAAATCAATAAAAAGAAAAATGTAGATACCACAAATGTTTAAAAAGTGTATTAGTCTCTTGACCAAAAGAAAATATAATTATAAACAACCTAAGTATGTTAAGAAATTTACTTTATTATTATACTAAATGTTCATACTATGCATTGATTATCACTACATTAATCATATACCTACTTATAGCTATTTAATTTTAATATAATACTCGGGTATATGTAATAATTACAAACACCTATTCAAGCCCTATGATTAACCTATATTTAAATTTCAACTCAAGTCACTAAGCGGTAGGTACCTACTACCTACTAATAAGGGCTGTATTTAGAAAAAACCTATGAGCGTATTTATTTATTTACTTATTTATTAATTTGTTTGATTTAGCAGTCAAATATTAACATGGGTAATATAGATAAGTAACAATTAAAATACGCCCCAAAAATTATTTATAAGACAAATATAAACTTGTAGGCATGTAAGTCATCAATACAATTCTGGCTATTTATTTTATAAAATTTAAAATAACTGCCAAATTATTTATAACATTAATCCGATTTCAAATTAAAATAATAATCGTAATTAAAACCAATATGATTTACAATGCAAGTGAAATTTAAATTAATCATGAAAGTTATTGGAAGTTCATTAACTACTATTTCTCACAAAATAGATGATATTTTATCCCCTAAAATAATAAATAACCATTTTTAAAACAAATGAGGCAATAATGTTGAAATAGTAATAAAATTAAAAGTAAATTTCAAAAGAATATAATTTGTTGTTTTATTTAAAGATCTATTTATAAGATAAATTAACTACATAAAATAATACTTACATACGCAAATACAGGGTGATTGTGTAAAATTTATTAAATATTTATAATTGATTGTTTTTCTCTTGGCAGATAACATTTATTTAAATATTATTTATTTGCACAACTTTTAAAAGATTATTTGCTTACTTCTATTTCGTTTAAGTCATTTAACCCAAATGCCTCATAATTAGTCATGATTTTTATCTCGATTACAATTTTTATTTTTACAAGGAATTAATTTAATATTGGACTGAAAATAAAATCTCGTATAAAATTTGTTTAAAACTTTAAACTAGAATAATAAATTGATACAATAATTTCAATATTTATTTTGAGACAATCAATGATTATTAAAGAATGTTTTATGCTAAAAATCCATATTTTAAATTAATATTAAGTTTTTGCATAATATAACAATCAATTAAAAACGTCCTACATATAAACTTGCCATAAAAATTGCATTACCTAACTAATTGAAGTGCCTAAATTGATATTCTAAATCAGTATAAAATAGGAATGCAATGTTTTAATTAATAATTAAGTAACTAGGTACCTAATAGAATCTTTGAAAAATTATACCATACTATAAATTAACTTAAAAACTATAAAACTTTCTTCATTAATAGTTACACAATACAAAAAACACTCTGTATACAAAAACAATTTCCTTATGAAAATGATAATATGCCAAGTGCATAAAATACCTACCTACATAACTATATATAGTAGGTACCAACACAGAGGCAAGTAGTAATTTATAACTATTTTTAATTTTAAAATAACAACAACCAGCCAACAGGTACCTAAAAACAACAAAATTATGAGGGTGGGTAAAAATCGGATGTGGATAATACCCATTATTATTAATTATTATTCAAACTTACAGTAAACTCAGTAAACTAATAAAATCCAGTGTCAACCAACTAAGGAGGGGAAGTGGTGTAAAGAAAGCACATGGTTTAATATTACGTACAAAGTATAGATGTATTAAAGTGTTGATAAATCACCTTTTTTAAGTTCTCCTCTCTTGGTAAACCCGTTTCTGGACTTTCTGTTGTTCTTCCAGCGCCGTTTGAGCTGCACTACAGTGGCTGTGCCACCGTGACCATTGACAATACCGCTGTCCCTGGACAGGGATTTGGCTAGGCGTTTGGCTTTGCGCTTGACGCGCATCTCCGCCGACGTTGGGTCCACAGCCTTGTCCGAATAGTCACTGTCACCGGTAATGGTGCACCCGTTTATCACCTCGGACGCTACCACATCGATAACGGCGTCGTCGACTTCAGCCATAGTGATGCCGTTGAGGATCAAAGGACTTCACACGCTCGACCGATGGGTACGGGGGCCGAAGGAAATTGTGTAGGCCTTCAACGTTTTTTATGGTAAAAACGTTTATTACACTACAATGTTGTGGGAAGAGTGAAAGAGGACACGTATGTCATCGACGAGCGACTGTGGTAACAAATTTTATTTAGACTAGAACGTACACAACAATGTAAATTAAATAAAAAATGGTTATGTAATATTAAAGAAAATTAACGACTCGATAGGGCCTAGCAAAAGGGTAAATACTGAAATCGGAAATTACCGGGACGCAGAGAGAACGGATTCAAACGACCGAAAACCACGATATGAGGAGTATGTGCGGCAGGAAAAAAGCCGATACGATGTTTTTGTCCGATACGCAAAACCGCTTCCAGATTGAATTGCGCAGTTAGCAAACGGAGCCCTCTGATTGGACACAGCTGTTCAGCCCGATGTAAACAATAATAAAACAACCGTCAAGGTCAGCCGGTCTCCGAGCCGGCAAACGCTGGAATCAAGGAGATTCCAATATTTCGTGGGTTCTAGAAGTTTCCCGTTCTCCTCCTACGACGACGCGGTCGGCGCAGATACCAGTGCGCACCACGTAGACACCATGACAACGCTGCCGCCCTCCTCGAATGTTATTATTATTGCCGGCAACACCGGCTTCGTTGTTGTTATTATTATTGTTATTTGTTGTTGTTATTATTATTATTATTATTATCGCATTGAAAACCACATCGGCACGGCGGTGGCTACGCGTCGACCATTCGTCGTCGTCGGTCAACCGCTCTGGCAGTCTGACCATCATTTCCCTGTTACATGTTTTCTCGTCCTGTTCTATACCTACCCCGCAATATTGAATACAATATTATTATTAAATATTACGACACGACGGACTATTTATTTTATATCTGCATTGATCGTTGTTTTTATTAATATTATTATTATTATTATTTATGTAACGATATTGTTTTTGCACGCACGACGTACAATATTATTGCGTTTTGCAATCGTAGATATTAAGTCGGTGTCTATGTTATCTATGTGTACAGCGTATACGGTCGCGGTGTAGTTTTCAAAACTACTGGTTTGACTATATATTATATGATGTACATATTATTCGGCTATAAAACATTATAAGAACATGACGTTCGGATTCGCATATTTTAAATTTTCGAAACATGTAGACAACGCCCCTGCCACAGCGTGGTTGCCTTTTAGTTTAATTAATATAGTTTTCTCACGAGAAAAACAAATAATGATATCCGTTTTCAAATCACTAAAACCTGTACCTACGTAAAAAACTGGATACACGCCATTTAGTCTTGTGCTCGGATTTATTGGAAATAATTTTCATATTTTTTAGATTCTAAGCGCAGCGGGTGCCAATCAATAACGTATTGGTTTTACTATGACGTGTGATTTTCAATTTTTATTTTGTCTTCAAACAGCTTTTCTACCGGAAATCGAGACGATTTTCAAACGCAGCATTTTGGAAAACGAATTTTATCTATTAGAGAAGGTCGTTTTTTTTGTTCTTCTATGCAATTTTCTTAACACTTTCAATTATATTTTATTATAACGCAACACTCTACGGTCTACGGAACGCGCTCTGGCATCAGCAATTAACATCGATTTTATAAAATTGACAATGAGTCTTTCAAATAAATATAATGCTCAATAATGAACGGGTAAAAAATATATTGTTCCGTGCCGTCGAGGAAATCCACAACGAACAACAAATACGTAGGTACTTACCAAAACCTTATTATGGCTGTTTGGCCGATTTACACGAAATGAACGACCAATGCAATTTTTTCACCAAAATTAAGTGTGGCCACACTTAAAAAAATTGACTTTGTGCGTTTGGGTTATTATAATATAGGTAGCGTTTTTAAACGCCGAATAAACTCATAATTATCCGTAAATTAAATATTAATAATAATCGCTAACCTACTAAAAACATATTCGAATGTGAACATAAAATATCGATACAATTATCGTTATACAGAGTGGTCCGCGAAGATACAGTATTAGTTTAAATAAATCTCTTGGTGTTGTATTGACATTTTCAATTTCCGTCGACCCCATTGATGAGATATTCCACTGTTAGGAACTTTGGGTACAGGGAGACCAGTGGAGGGAGCATAATGTTTGTGTGGCATTTGCGTAGTGCTCCTCTACTCTTCCCATGCACTAACTTAAACGTGGAATAACCCGTCAACGGATGGACGAAAATTAAAAACAAAAATTACCGTACCTACTTGCCGAAATTCGTGGGCCACGAATACAGTATAACATATCCGCTGTTTTTTTTTTTTTCTGCTTCATTTCAAACACGTTTTTTCGATTAGTTATTTTAATGGCACCCAGATTATTTAATTTTCAATCACACTGTAATAATAACTTCACAACAAACACTACGGCATCATATTGCAGTATAATGTAGATGCAGGAACCTAATAAAAACGTTTTCACTTCGAAGATCAAATTAGGAAACAGGAGTATCGTGTGGTGGGTATTGATTTCGTACATTATATGATTCAATATTTACAATACCACCTTAATAGGCCCTTTGGGACCACGACTATACACTTTGCTATACACTTTAACCATAATATAGCTTCGGTGCCACCTGGGGCGGTCAAAAGGGATGAGGAGGAAACCACTATTTCCGTGTGACTTTTTCCCGTTCAATATGTATAACATTACCATTGATTATACAAGAATACATAATAATTGATTTATAATCAATTATATTATCTATATATTTGTGTAGAAAAGTAAATAAATAGGGAAAACAGTAATAACTGTCGAAAAAAGAAATACTAAAACGTCATCCTTAAGCATCTCCTTCCCCCTCCAATGACGAAATAATTTGTCCGCCGCTGATTTATTTTGTTACGAAAATTTTAATTGTATTAATTTAATCGTATTGCTAGGCACGCCTTGAATATATTTCACAATAATAGTAGGTACGTGTCTCGTTGAATTTATCTAATATAATAATGTATGTAGGTTATTATATTTATATCGATGTGTAAACTCGGTGTTATTGATGTAATGAAAAAAAAAAAAAAACAGACGAAAATAAAGCCACGTATTAAAATCCACGTACAGTATACCAAATGTCAACGGACTGTGCTATCCAAATTGTGTTATCTAATCTAAATGTACACACTGATAGAAACAAAACAACAACAAAAAAAAAAAACTCAGACACTTATACAATTCGGTAGGCACCTCGCATATCGATCGGGTTGCCCGAGAAACGACACCGAAGTGTTTTCGCCTCTATACATAATATAGTGAAAACTGAAAATACTATACAGGGTGCACAATAATATTGAATTATTTTTTTGAGTTTTTGTTGCGAAATCGTATAAAAAGCTCGTATAATTATTATGATAACTGTATTGAACCGAATATGATGTGAACCAGAGACGTATCCAGGACATGATGACGGGGAGGAGGGGGAGCGATTTTGAAAATGTATAATAATATATGGCACGCATTTATAACGAATTCAGTGATGAACCAAGCTAGAAGTATAACACAGCTAAGAATATATTGAGGAGTGAACGGGGGGAGGTCTACCGACCCGCGTTCACCACGTGAAATATTATCTGGTCTGAAAATAATTTTGAAACTCAAATAACAGTGAATAGGGAACCCTGATTACGATAGACGTTTTTATTGGACAACACTTTTCGATTAGTAAAAATGCTTGCAAATTATTAACACTGTACATTTGCAAATTCGGACTTTTTGACTGGTAATAAATTCTCAACAGTATTTCGCTTAAGTTAAAAAAACCGACGAAAATTATCGGTTTTATTTTTATTGATTTTCGAGTTACCTCGACTATTACAGAGGGGGGAAACATGAATACTACAACTTATATTGCACTCAGAATCGTTGTTTGCAATGGTATGATTGTCGATATGAATGTTTTCAGTTTAAAATATATTATATCCCAGCCGAGTTACACGAAAAAATTCGTTTTATTTCATAAAAATTGAATTTTGACACCTTACACAATTTAGGAATTGGAATATTAATTTAAAAAAAAAAAAAAAAAAACGAAAAACCGTAATATCAATTATTAGTAACGGTTATGTCCTGTTTGTCGGTTCGGAAAAACTAAAGATTAAAACAGCAATAACACGGGCTCGTGCTGTTCAACGTTGTTTAACTGAAAGTAACAAAGAAAATTAATTTTCGGGTAGTAATCATTATGACATTGACGATGCGCGACAACCCGGCAGTGGCGTTGTTATTGTTCCGCGTGTTTCACATTTCCCAATCCGTACTTAAAACCTATAGTAGTATTCTATATCTGTCTAAACTTAAACAGTCTATTGTGATCAATGCCGGAACTAGGAATTTTTACCCCGATATTTATCAAATACAACCGGTACCTTTTTTCTTCTCACAACAACCGGTATAAACCGATAATAGCCGATACTAGAACCTCTAAAAATTGTTAGAAAACCGGGTCTCCAAACAAATTAATCGAATAACCGAAAAATACGAAAGGTTCCAGTTCTCGTTGTACTACATCCCCTCCCATTGAAAATAATTCCCGGGCCCGCCACTGTAACTATTACCTGGTTAGTTCACACGTGTTAACGATAATATTATTGCCTATATTAGTTTCTATAGGTATCAGCTGCGTACAAACTACGCAGCTATAAACGAACTTGTACACGTTTTGTGAACGTATAACGACTAGACGGATATGTCTCTCGGTCTGCTGTGTCGCTGCTGATCAGAAAAAAAAAAAAGTCAAAACGATACAGCGCATTAACGATTGACCTTGGGGAAAAAAAAATACTGAATAACTGAGGAACATAGGTATACAACAACCAATAATTGTTGTGATTCGCGCGTTGCCAAATAATCGAAAATTCTACTGCACAGGCCCGGTCGGTATTTTCAACCATCACGACAATTATAGGTTTATTTTATTTTTCATTCGACAACCAATAACAGTAAAATTATTATAGTCTCATTATAACGTCAGTGGTGTTCCCGTCAATTTTTTTGAGAGTATATAGGTACATCCAGTACTTTAGGCGCATGTGGTATTCTATAATATTATCTCTCTTATGGTTTATACTGTTTATAGGGAAACAGATATATTATGTATAAATTATACAAATCGTAAATTAAAACTACTGAAACAAAACGCTGAATATTGAAAAAAAAAAAAAAAAACTATAGGTAAATCGTAAGAAATTTGTCAATGTTTTAGTTATAAGTATAATTTTTCAAGTGAAAGGACAATGATAATATTATAATATCATTACGAATTTTTTTTTAAAGTTTACGCGCGGTATACTTTACCCGTGATTAAACGATTTGTCAACAAAATGTTGAGAGTATACGCGGCGTAAAATACGTTGTATACGCTATGGGAACACCTTAAGCCCATTATTAATTACTTATGCATTGAGGACGATATTTTAAATATTTGATATGTCGAACTATTGGTCACATTATAGGCAAAAAGTATAAATAATTAAAATTTTTATTTCACCATTAGTTTTCATACATCTGCAGCTGTATTAAGAGAACAGTTAAAATCGACTTGCAGACAGATATGTAGCCAGAGGGGTTCCATGAGTTCTCGACCCAACCCAGAAATTTAAGCTTCTCACAAAAAAACAGATAGTATCTACTTTAATTTTTTCTTCCTCGGACAATTATCGGTAGTTATAGTAAAGAAAACAGTATATTAGCCCACCTCCAAAAAAAAATTATCTCGTTATGGTTAAAAATTCACAGTTTTGAAGATAAATATAACATTTTGTGAAAAAGTTGTCAAAAAATAGAGTACCTATCTATATTTTTATACAAATAAGATTTAAATTTAAATTATCAATGTCTATATCGTTTTATCCGTCATTTGTAGGATTCAAAATACAAAGATATTAACCAAACAATATTCAAGGACTATTGTTTGTTATAATAATGCACTTGCACTGGCGATAAATGTGTACCTACCAAACATTATATTTATTATTATGATTTATAATATAATAAAATACAAAATTAAAATTAATTTTAATTGAGGATTAAGCAGGTGTAAGGGGAAAGCTGATACAAATATGTGCCACCCCTGAATTTTTAATTGGTTTCCATTAATGATACCCGCAATACCCTTTCTACACACAGCTGTGAAATTATTATAGTTTTTCTGAGATTGCGTATTGTTTTGTTGTTCCTCAATGTACGATGGGGACTGGAGGAAAGAAATGGGTAACTAGTTCCCCCTCGGGTTACGGTTCAAAATAGTGTAAAAACAAGAAACAGATATCAACAAATTATACTTAGAAAGCATAGTTAATGTTGCCATATTTAATTTGGTGAAATATTTTTTTTTTTTTAGGCCTATTAAATCCTAAGTACTATATGAAGTATAAATACACATTTTTGTTAATTTTCCGTTATAGATATACAGAGATGGTAATTATTACTGTGACACCCTTCTAACATTCGTGTTTTTTAGTAAAAAATTTTTTACGAAAGAGAAAATAGACAAATTCACAAAATTACTCAACTTACGGTAACAATTATTTTTTCAAATTTCAGATTTTCGTTTTATTCAAGACTTTGAAAAGAACCTATGTATTTATTCGTGATTATACGTATTATTGTCTATTCTGAATAGCACACGAAAAGAATTATTCCATTAACTATATTTGGTCGTATATTATCCGACGTTTCTAATTTATAGAAATACATAATTCATTACCTACCTATATAATCGAAATAAACGCCAATAGGATTATCTACCTAACAAAAAAAAAAAAAAAAAAAAAACGATAATAATAATAATATGATTCCATTATTATTTTATCAACGCACATACATGTAATATATTATACTGTGTTTTGCTACAAGAATAATATGTACTTATAAAAAAAATATAAGTGTCCGTAATATGTACGGAAATATAAAATGTACCTAATCCTAAGCAGATGCATTATAATGTATTCGTCGCATAAATCGCATTATGTTATTATTATTATTATTATTGTATTATCCCAAAATAAGTACCTAACTAAATATTTACATTTGAATATTTAATATTTCAAATATTTGTGCTCTGAAATTATTTCTTTTTCAATACCTATCTATAATATTATAATATTTAAGTGGTCAGTTTTGTATGGCTGCAGTTAGTTTTAGATTCTGAGTGAAGCAAAGAAGCTTATGATTTTACAATGATGTTTATTTTTAAATATTTAATACTTTTTTTTTTTTTATCTGTGAACAACTTTTCTACCAGAAATATTGCTCCGGTTTACATGAGTAGCAATTTTTCTGAAAGGAAATTTGACTGGGAATGTTCTTTTGATTTTCAAATAGGAAACCCCCCTTTTTGAACGTCAAAAATATGTACTTATTTAAGGTATATGGAGTAGGGGTAAAAAATTAAAAATAGTTTTAAAATAAAACTTAAATGATTCCATAATGATTAGAAAAAACATAAATCAAATTCACCTAAAAAAACTCCGAGATAATTTCTGGTTCATGATAAAAAAATCATTCAGTATATGATAATGATACACTATATATAATAGACCTTTATAAACCTATATATAGTTTATAGGACTGTGCTATATGTATTATAGATATATAGTTCAATGTATATCACAATCTATATCGTGAAATACGATAATATTAACATACCAGCAGGGTCGGAGTTAGGGTAGGGCAAGCGGGGCTTATGTCCTAGGCCTCGCGATATCAGAGGCCTCACGCTTGTGGATCAATAAAAAAGGGTAGCAAAATTATAAAGGGCCTAACACTAAAAAAATATTTTTTTTAGAAATGTAACGATGTTTTTGGAGAAACACGTACACGTCTGTTGCTTTATCAAACATTGTTTACGGCTGTGGCCTAGAGCCAACTCTAGCTCTAATACCCAAGTATTATTACAATTATTATGTGAGAGTAGGAGTGGTACGCTAAAAAAAAAAAACTCACAAAACTAAATTTATCCAGGGCCTCGCAAATCGTAACGCCGGCTCTCCATACAAGGTAACTCGTGGAGTATGGTATTGGTACACTAATGTATAATCTGATGAAAAATGCTATAAGGATAATGCATTTTATTGTATCTACCCATGCTTAGAAATTTTTTTTTTCATGTGGCCTTTATTGTAAATCGAATATCACGTCAAAATAATCGCACTGAAACTCAAACAGAACCTTGAAATACTAATTCAATAAAATACACTGAAATAGAAAAATGTTCATTCCTTCCATTAGTATCCTGTATCCACCATACAATTTTATTTAAGAGAAACTGTTTCAGCCAAAACAACTTCTATAAATCATTGTTTATATTTTTTTCAAGTAACAAAAAGATAACATCTAATTTTAAACATTTCGGGCCACTCCAACCCTGGATCAGGGAGTTTTCCCCAAAAATCAATTATATGTCACTGGTCATCAAAAAGTACCGATGGACGCCTTAAATTTTACCTAAAATATGTAGTACATCACAGGTTTCCGAAAATTCTGGTTTTATGAATTGTTTAATGAACGAGTAGATTTATAATAGAGTACATACTTTCGTTTCCGATGTCGTGTTTTCTAAACGTCAAAAAACATTGAAAAATATTACGAAGTATTTAGTTAATTTCAAACAAATTATTAACCTACCTAATCCAAAACCAATTTATAACAAATTATATATCTATAAATATAAAAAACTAAAAAACCAAAAGGTCCTTATACCTAGGTTTATCTAGGTATTAAACGAAAGGTTGTTATAAACAATAGATAATAATAGTTTGTAAAGGTATTTTTGTCTTATATATGTTTGCATAGGTGTACACAGCATATAACTATTTAAAATTAAGATATTTTATAAATCAATTTCACGTAAATACGTAAGTATAAGTAGATCAACTAGTTTATTTTGATTGCGGGATACAGATATAATATAATATAAATAACATTATAGTTTACTTGTTATTTAGATCTGCGCTTTTGCCATAATCTCTAGATTAAGCTAATAGATTTTAAAAAATATACTTGTCTACACATATTATTATAATATTGCGTTTCCGTCATTGGCTACGACCTACCTATTCAGTCTTGGCTGTGTTTATCAAAGAAACAATAATGGCAAAAAAAAAAAAAACAACGGCAAATAATAAATTATAGAGGGGCGATACCAAAAGTTTGGAATTCGATACTTCATACTCGTTCCCTTTGTTTAAAATTGCCACTTTTGAATTTGTTAAGAGTAGGATACATACAAATATATAATTAAGGTTCGTACATAACAATGAAGAAACGACGATAAACTATTCACAATGAAGTTTGATATGTTTTCATTTTCTGTATATTTTAAGATTTTCGTCAAATGTTTAGGTACAATAAAAGTTACTAGGAATATTAAGCTCATCTTTTTTTTTGGATTTCTAAATATCTAAAAAAAAGCCAAAGAATTAAATTATATAGACTTGCAAACAAGGGAAAGATACAGATATAATAAAAGCAACAACTATCTGAAACCTATATGGTAAGAGACCAAAAAGCAGACTTAAAAAATGTCAGAAAAGCAAAGTAAAAGATGATATGGAACAATTAAGTATAAGAAATTGGTAAGACTTCACCGAGGAAAAAAGAATCTTAGATAATTTTTAACTAAATGAAACGTATTATAATAAAACAGTTTTGAAGGTACCTACTCAAAAAAGGAATCTAATTGACATTTACAATCAAGCATTTAAGATTAGCTTTCATTTTCCTTCTTTCAATTTTATGTGATTTTTGGGACATTGAACTAGTCAAAAATTAACATAAACTGTATGATTGTTTCATCACAAAAAAGTACAATTTTTATACATAAAAAAAAAAATTGTATAAATTAATAAATATTCCTATTCAATAATAGTATTCTATGGTAAAAAAAAAAAAAAAAAAGATCACCTTGTTTATATTATTGGTAGGTACATAATATTATAGTGTCTATTAATATTTACTCATAAATAATTCAAATAAATTAATAGGTACAAATAGATATAGGTATACTTAGTCTCCTCTGGTAAACATTACTGTATCAAACTATCAAAATCACTATATAGGTAGGTACAAATAATTTCCATAGAATGACAATAATTTTAAATGGATTTAATAAAAAACATTTTCATAAATGACATGAACATAACGTACATACATTGTAAAATAACAAAAATGATATTCTAACATATATTTCAACAAAAAAGCTAATAATACAAAATTACATTTGTTATTATATATAATAGCATAATGTCCTCCTATTATATATATATATATACCAGACAAATTGCAAAAAAAAAAAATTACAATATTTCTCTGCAATAAAATTTTTACATAATATAACGTACCTATAAAATGTATACATCGGTACTCTAACATTGTCGACTAATAGGGATAGTTAGACTTAATTGAAATAAATACATTTTATTCACATTTATTTAAGTTTAAAACAATTTTAACAAACAACAAATAATAATCTAATAAATAATTTACTGTTATTGGTTTTATATTTATCATATTCTTTAAGTACTTTATTTTAAAACGCAATACACAGATATTGAACACTCTAGACCGAAGTTCTAGTGAATGAGTATTTGCTGCATAACAATATTTTAAAAAAATATGGCCAAAAGGTTTATCACGTAATCTAATCAAATTAAAACAGTATTATTATTTATGAATATAAACCAAAATGAAATGAGTACCTATAGTTTCCGACCTATAGGTCAACCATAATTTCAAATCCCAGTTTGGATAAGAATACATTTTGTGAATGTTTATAAAACTATATTGAAAACATTAATTGTCCTTTTAAATACAAATGAAATACTTCTAACTTAAACAAAACAAATTAAATATTTTATAAATATTATAACTAAAAATAAATACAATAATAATATAAATAAAAACAGTTGACTCTAAATTATGGAGTTTTAACAAACTACTATCAATTTTTTTTTTTATATATAAATATTTGTATTGAAACAAAATAAATTTAGTTGATACATCATTCAATATATCAAATTATTAAGATAATGGTAACATAAAATCACATATGTATATATAAAAAAAAAACAAAAACAATAATTTAGCATAGTATTATGCACTATAAAATTTTAAGTTTAAAGATATATACCATCTTATCAGTTAAAAATTGGTGTTTTAATATACTTATTAGGTATATACTTAATTATTTAACTAATTTTTTTTTACTTTACATTCAATTTATTCGAAAAAATATACATGTTATGGATGGCAATATTAAGGACAATATTTATAAGTTTGATAAATTGATTTTAATAAAAAGATAAATATTATTAGTTATTACTGTATAATATTTATAATTATGTGCATGCATATTTGTACTTAAGTTTAACATTTATTGAAGATAAATGTCAAATAAATGGTTCACAAATCTTTAATATGAAGAATAAAAGCACCCAATCAAACAATTGATTTAAAAACAGTTAACAAACTCTAAAAGCACCAACCAAAATAAAAATTTTTTTAACAGATTATAACACTATAAAAACTCATATATTCTGAGTGTAAATATGAAAACTGCAAATTTTTAAACATTTTAATACATATTATTTTTTAAATAATTAATTATTATGCTGATAATATCTACTTAATGTAATGTATTTAAGTAATATTTAAGATTTTTATTAAGAAATATCAATATCAAATAATTTTTTTTATCTTTTCTATTTGTTTAAATACAATGTAATCATTAAGGTTATCATTGATTCAGTATTATAATAATTACAAAATTGATTTTTAAATATGCTTTTTGTTGTATTTAACTTGTAAAATTATACTGTGTTTCTATTATTAGTATAAATAGTAATTGGTTATTCATATTATATTTTTGATACTTTTTAGTAAAACTTTTGAATATGGTAAAAGTCCACTCCATACTAGAATAACAGACATTTTTTCAGTTTAAACATACTTCATTTTTAACCAAAATAAAAAAACAGTTGCTGTATGTTATTCTAATGTTATACTAACATGGACCTGACTTAACAAAAATTTTGATTACAAACAAGTTTATTCCTACAGTGATATAGATAACAAAATTATTCTCGCAATAATTAATAATCTACATATATTTTTGAAAACAAAAATAATACTTTTCAAGTAAAATTATTATTACTAATATTGAGTTTATACATTTTAAATATTAATACATACATATGTGAATAATCAATTAATTCATGATATACTCAGTGATAATAATAAAAAAAAATTTCTGTTACTTTAATACACAAACTAAAATTCTTGTTTAATTAAGTAAGACTAGGTTTTATGAGTTGCTAGGTTCTGTATATCAAAATCATAAACTTTGAAATACCATTAAGATATTAAATTAATTTTCTTATAAATTGAGAACTGTAATATTTATTTATTCATTTGTATGTCAATAAAAACAGTACATACACTTGAAAATACAAGAAATTTAACCTGAAAACTTTTTTCTTAAACTCATGTTTGTAAAGCTCACCATATGACATGTATTATGTATTTATGTAAATTAAATTTTTATATATATTTTAAATCGGTCAAAATATATTATTTGAACTAGCAGATAAATAAAGAAACATTATTAATTAACTATTAAAATTTTAATGAAGTACAATAATTACAAAAATTAATAATTTCCATTACTTAATTGGTTAGTCATTTATTAATACAACCAAAATTTAAGTGAGATATTTTGAAGTAGTCTTTTAGAATCTATACATGTAGTAAATTGATTGTTATTTATTTCTGACTAAGTAATTGTCATAGTAAATGTTAGTATTAGAATTTTAAAGATAATCAATCATGTAAAGACAATTTATTTTTAACTGTAGGTAAAATATCCAACAACTAAATAGTTTCAAGTAGTTGTTCATACTACAACAAACAAGTTTATTAATTTGTATTATTTGTTTAATATTCAAAACACAATATTACTTATAATAAATTAATTATGATTATAATGGAGTTAGTTTTTAAAATCAAATAAAATATTATTTTAATGAATTAGGTATCTCAAAAAATGTATCTTATGATTTCACATTTGATTCCAGTCTTTAAAATATATCAAAAGGATAACCTACAAAGATAGCAAAAATATATTGGCAAATGTTTATACATTTTAGAAATATGAGATTCTATTTTTTAAATTGACCATATATAAATTAGAAGTCACTATAAACCATAAAATGATTGGTATTACTATGCTTTAAAAGTAACTTAAATTTGACTAGGTAAATGGCTAATTTAATTTTATGTAAAATACAAATATTTTAAAAACAATTTGTTAATTAATCAATTAATAATTCATTTGACATTGATCTACAACTATGCAAACTAATTATAAATAATTTACTATTTAATTGTACATTGCCCTTATAATATTTATTGTTTACATAAAACCAAATACATACAGATATTTGAAGCAGTTTTAAACGAGTTTTTGATTTTCCTCAGATGAACGGTTATGTGGGCGACACTTATCAGTCAATGAAAGCAATGATGATGGATTGAAAAGTGAACTTATGCTTCCTTTTTCTCGGTCTACAGTCCGAAAATTGTAAAGTCCATAATTTTACAATTTATGGGAGATTGATCTAATTGTTATATTTACAAAAATATAATATGAGGTTCAGACATGTTTACCTCGAGATTCACTAGCTGATCGATGACATCGAAACTGATGGTTATAACGAGGGGAAACTACACAACTCGAAGAAGCACCTGCAATACATAATGCAGAATAACATTAGAATATATATTTTAACATATTGTATTTAAATATTGAGTTATACAAACTGAATACATAAAATTATATATAACTGCATGTATAAGTTAGGTTATACATATATATTGTACTAAATTGTCACGTCAAAAAGCATTAATACACAAATTTGACGACATTTAAAAAGATATTTGATAAATATAAATACAATAAAAATAAATAAATACTTGAACAGGAGCTGTGAAAAAGTGACCGGGCTTGTGGACTCTTACATCTATCTCCATATAGTTCCTAAAATAATTGTATATATTTTAAAAGGATATTATTTATAATATTTAGTGGCAGTGTTCAAGAGTATATAAAAGTGTATTTACTTGGGTTTGGTCCTTTTCTTCATACTTAAATATTGGGATACGTGGCCACGTAGTTGGAGGTGGACTTCTTACCATGTGTTGATGAAGTTCTATTAAAGCACCAGGGCCAATATCAGCCAAGTATTCCTTTAAATTACGAAATAATGAATATATTTATTTAATATGTAAAAGTTATTTATTCTATATAATAAGGGCAGATTCAGCTTACAAAGTTAAAAAAGATGACTATATTTTTTTAATACAAATTAGTATTTTAATAAGTATTTTTCAAGAAGACATTTTAGTAAGTAATTAAATAATAAATAAAATTTTGAAATGTTACCTGAGCCATTGTGTCTATATTATCTGTTTCTGATACAACACTATTGTCATCTAATAAACTTTCTCTGCTTGCTAATATTTTTTTCTAAAAAAAAAATTAATTATTTATTAATCTAGAAATATTTAGGTACATTTAAAACTGTATATTATTATGTTTTATTATGTTAAATACTGTAGATATGGATAATATTTTACACATAAATTGATTGGGGAATTATTAATGCAATTTATTAAATAATACAAGAATAAAGAAATAATTTAATAAATTAAATGTATAAAGTTAATTAAAATAGGTAAAATTTGTCAGTACTGTGATAAATAATAATTTGTAACTAAATTATCATTAATAATGGTGTAGACAAAATTATTTAATAAAAATAATAAAAATCGTACACAATTTTTGAAAAACAAAAAACAAGACCCCACTAAAATGTCAATTATAATTTAAAACCATGATTACTAAGACAATTGTTTCTCTATAACAAGAGTGTAAGTAATCTTTTATAAAAATAATAATAAATTCACAGGAATTAAAACATTAAAATTAAAAACTAAGTTTAATTTGAAATGATATATAGTAAATTAAATATAATTACAAGTTTGTTATTATTAAAATTATACTCTACAATAAAAATAAAAATACATAAAAATCTTCTAAAATAACACATGCCAGAAATAATAATTATTATTATGAAGTTTAGTAATTCTGAACTACCCATAATGTAATGTTTGCAAGTTATGTTAGTTAAAAGTGTACAATATTAGTTATTATTTCTCTGGGATATCTTATAAATTATGTAGACATAATAAACTGTTTTTAAAAATTTTAAAAACCATTGAAGAAGGAATTATAGTACCTATGAAAACTTCAGACTAGTCAGTTCCAGTTGTGCGAGTAATCAAATCTGATGGAATGATTCGTTTATGTAGTGATTACAGAGTAACACTCAACAAAATATTTAAAAGTGAATAGTTATCTCAAATCCAGAGCCAATGACTTCCAAGTATTTTCCAAGAAGGAAAAGTACTCTGCACATTGGCTTTATAGGTACTAGGCATATTAGCAAAAATAAATCTTTGATATAACATGATACAATATGAAGTAACTACGGCTCTGTATATTTTACAAAGAGACATGTAGATCTAGAAAAATGCTAGCCTGGTGGACATTGGAACAGATAAATTCATAGATTTTACATATTATAGAAGCTCTTATTTTAGTATATTGTTTAACATTGCATCAATTACTCTATAGTAGACAATATGTTTTTAAAACTGACCATAAACTGTTTATTAGTATTTTTGGAAAGGAAAAGGAATTCTAATGACTGCTCATAGATTACAGATATGCAATATTTTTATAAGTATTCATATACTATAAAATATATCAAAGATTTAGATATAGCAATACTGATATACTAACTCAATTACCATTAGCTATATATCGGATTAAAATTAAGAATGTGATCATTTTTTTATTGTTTAAATTTCAATTCATATTAAAGCTATTTCGAGTTTAGATATTTGTAGAGAAATTAAAAAATTTTTCACAAATCAAACATAATTTTTTTTTTTGTGAAGCCCTAAATCTCGAAGAATTTGATCATTAATTTCTTCAAAATACCTTGGTATATCTAAATATGTGTAGGTACATAATATGCATGTGTAGCATAAACAAATAGTACACATAAACATACATTTAATTATTTTATTTGGGTGAATATTAGTTTATTAATTTAATTTAATAATTTCAAAAATAATTAATTTGTTTATATATTATAAGAATTGAACATTATTATTGACGAGTAACAAGTATATGCTAGAATAAGCAAACTTCTGGGTTTCTTTAGCCCAAACTGTGAAATCATTGCTATTAAAACGGTAGATAGGCAATACATTCGCACAAATGCATAATGTGAAGTTAACTGATGGGAACTAAAAAAAATTGTAGGTAGTAAAAAGCGGCACAGCTAACCAGCCGAGGTGACTAACTTTGAAGCCCAATTAAAAACAAAAAAAACTTGTTGGACACAATATCATTTTATCAAAATATAGCTAGAAATATGAAATTTAATATTGTATGGTCGGATTAACAATTCTCTGGAAGGGAGATTTTAAATATTAATTAAATATTTCAATACGGCCTCATAAATGTATTTGATAATATTAAAAATTCATTATTGATTTTATTAAGATGTGTTTTTTTTTATTATTTCTGTCTATGAACAAATTTTGTACCAGTAATCTTACTCCAATTTGTAATTGGATTTAAAAGGTGTAACACCTTTTCTGAAAGGAAATTGGTGAATTAAAAATGTCATTTTTGATTTTCTCTACAGTTTTAATAATTAGGAAAAATCGGAAAAAAATTAAATGAACAAGATTTTTTTTGTTGTATTTCTATCTGCAATCTAGTTGATAACCAAAAAAGTAACCTTTTGAATTTCCTTATGGTTTTTTTAATAATTGGGTAAAACCCAATTGGGTTAAAAATTGGGTAAAAATTTGGGAAAATTTACAAAAATAATTTTAAATTTTATTTTTTTTTTGTTGTAACTTATTAATTAAAAATAATCATAGAGTTGATATTTTGATAGAAAACTTATACTTGCTTTTTCTAGACAAGTTAAAATTTCAAAACAATTTTTGAGCTATTTATAGACATTTTAATTTTATTAATTTTTACAAAATTTTTATCTAGTAGGAACTCTGTGAATAAAATTGTTAGACTAAACAGAAATGATTAAAAATTTGACAGGAGGTTCATTATAAGTCACACTCAGAGGTAAGAAAAAAAATGTAATTCTTTTTTAATGACTTTATATCAATTTTTGACAAAAAAATTATAAATATTACGACCTTTTAAAACGTGTAACCAACATTATAACCAAACTTTCCTCTGAATCGTTTTTTGTTAGCAACAGTTTATTGTTGATTATAAGTGTAAATTAAATAACTATATATCCTTAATTTGTATGTAGAAATGTATTTATTAAAAGAAATAACCAAGTTTTTTGATAACATTCTATGTTTTTTTTAACTACCCAGTTAAGTTAAAATTGATAATAAGTTTAACTTTAACTAGTTACTACCCAGCCTTTCATAGAAATGAATATATTGAGAAAATCATTATTATTTTAAAGGCACCTAACCTACCTAGATAAGTATTAGTATCAGGTTCATACAATTTTAATTTTTTTTTTTAATTTCGCCTTAAAAAATTTAAAAAACAAAATAGACCTCCGTTTTTCAAATGATAATCTCATTAACAATTTTGAATTCAAATTCAAATAATGAAAATTTAGTAATTTGAATTATATAATTAAAAAGTGATAGAAAAAATTTGTCCTTTCAGTACATGTAATTTTACCACATCACTTTGATATTCTCAATTTGACAAGTAAAATTATTACTTAGAGCCAATTAACTATAATTTTGTTTAATAGGTATCTATTGGATATTCTGATACTCTGATACTTCTGATGTAAAATTAATATTTTCAATGAAATATTCTTGTTAAATTCAAATTATATAATATAAGTAGCTATTTTAGTGTATAGATATTATGTTTATACATTATGTATGATATTATGGTTGAATTGATTGAAAATCAAAAATTAATTATTTTTTTAAATATATCTAGATATTAGAATTGAAAGGGAAATTATATGAGATAATTTAAAATTGAATGTGTTTTGACAAGTTACAAAAAAAAATAATAACAGCACAAGTAATTATTTTTCTATAATAATTAACGCAGTAAGTAATTATTTAAAAATGGCGAAAACCGCATCAAAATCGGTTTAAAAAATTTAGTTCCAAAGATAAAAAAAAAAACTCTTTATTTTATAAAATAGAGTAATATAGGGGTAGGTACATACGTAATTTATTCTTATAAATGTATAAGTAATATCAAGAATGAGCAATATACTACAAAATTAGTGATCCTGAATAGTAAAATACAGTAAAACTATTTTGTTCTTACCTGCAAATATGGATTGTCGTGTCTAGAAATTTTCAAAGCCTCCATGTCTTGGAATACATCTCTGGATCTGGGAATGGAAAGGGCAGGAGACGCAGGACACGAATTTCTCGTTTTCACAGACATTGGTGTTGCAATGCAGACCTCGCTTTTACTTAACTGTCTAGCTGTATACACGCAGACAATTAGTATGTTTAACGAATTAGTTAAATATAGCGAAAAATAATACAATTATACAGATATTGAATGTATTAGAGATTGTTACAAACCTTTTTGTTTTTCTTTTTCCGATTTTTTCCACCGGAACAGACCGTTGAACAACTTTAACCGACTATCGCTGTGGCCATTCTCCCGGGCTGTCGATAAATGAGGCATTGCCGGTGATCAGTCGCATTACACGAAAACAGTGACTGTTATCTGCAAACAAATCGTTATGTTTAAATCCGAGTATTATCGGCACTGTCCGTACACACGATTAAAATTAAACCTATGTTATATTATGGATAAACAGATACAGTGTGAGTGACAAAAATAGAACAACGATATAATTACATAATATATTATTACATTATAATATTAATACATAGGTACCTTTGTATTGTGATTCACAACGCCTTTGGAACGGGCCATTTCTATTAACAATATTATAATATTATATTATTTGCGTATTAATATAACATTATAAATATTAATTCGTTTGATAAGATAATAAGAGGTACTATAGCCTCTTGGTTTGTCGTACCTACCTAAGTAAATAATATAATAATCGCTCGAGACGATTTGTACATTTTTATTGTTTTTTGTCACTATTATAATAACTGGTATTTGTACGTTATACCATTATGTAAAATTATATAACATTAATTAACACAGTTTATTGATACATACTTAGTATTATATATTATAATATGTACCTATGTATTGTTGTAATAATCAATATCCCAGAAGCAGTATACACTATACTTTATGATACAATATATTTATATTACCAATATGGTTTAAAAACAAAAATGATTTAATAGTTTAATATTCATAAATAAGTATGACATTTAAATAAAAATGAAGAAAACAAGGAACGATAAATTATTGCTTACGAAAAACGATCCTGAACGAAGTTCGGTTAGGTGTACGTATATTATATAAACATTTAACATATAATATACAATGTAGGAAATTCCCTAATTTTTTCGGTTTTCATCAAAATATTATTTTAAAAAACTTAAAATGTCAAATATCCATAAATTGCTCAAATATCGCCAGAATGTTTTAAAGAATTTTCCACGTCTAGATAATACTGCAATGTGCAAATTTCAGTTATCTGCGATAATTTTTAACCAATTTACAAAAAAAAAAAAAAAAAATATATCAAATCAAAACTTTATCGCGATTCATTTACACCCTCAGTTTTGCCCAATCATTAAGAAAACACCTTAGAAAATCGAAAATGACTTTCTCACACGACTACTAGATACAAAATGCAACAAAAATCTCTTTTCGGTTTTTTTCATTGAAGCAAAATTTCTAGAAAAAAAAAACAAATCGTACAACTGTAAAATTTACTCGGCATCGTAGATACTTATCCGGTGTTCTAGTTTTTCCAATTTACCCAATTATTATTAAAACCACTTAGAAAATCAAAAAATATTTTCATTACATTAACTATAGATCTAAAACGCAACAAATAATAATTTTTTGATTAAAACAAGATTTATGGTAGAAAAGTTATTAACAGACACTGTTCGGTGAAAAAAATTGTTTGATTAATAGGTATCTATTTTTTTTATAGTAAAATTGTTAAGGTTTATTTTGGCACCAAAATCAAGTTTATACGACTAACAAGGCCTGAGTAACTACTATTTGAAGTACGAAAATACATATAGGTGTATTAAATGTTCAATTGATAGGTACCTATAATATTCATCAACTGTACCTACTATGATTTCGCAAAATCGCAAATCTGCGTTCTTCAGGGACGACTTTGTACTGTTATTAGATATTAGTGTGCCAGATTGACCTATTATCAATCTTAAAGCAGTTAAAAGTTAGAACAGTATCTGAGTTTTTTTTTTCGTTGTTTAAATTTTTCAAGCAACAAATAAGCATTTTAAAATCATGATATTTCACATATCTCGGAGGGACATAATAAAATAAAACACCAAAAAGTACTTAAATGAAATTATGTTTAAAATTTTGAAATACAGGGGAGGCAGATACCCCGTCTTGCCACCCCCTCTGGGCGCCCGCGTAGGTTTACCTATCTACTGATTTTTATTATGAGTTTCTAAACTTATAAAATTGTAATGTTTTTTTATTAGTTTTGTATTTTTAGTGAGCAATTTTCAAAACTTACGGTTGCGTTGTTACCGTGCGTTGTTCGACATTCTATTTATAGAACTATTTAAACTCGTATAGTAGGTACCTATGTTATTATATTTATTTTCTAAATAGATGTTATAACCAACATAGTAACATATACATATGTTTGTATATAAAACAGAAGTTTTCTTTTTTTTTTTTTTACTAATCTAATATCGTATTATTCATATTTGTGTTTCGTAATAATATAATAGATATTTCAACATTTTCTAGAACGTATATTCTGCACGTGTAAAGTTGTAACATACAGGCACATTTTGTTTATAATAAAATGTTGACATATTGGCATAGTTATCTGGTTTTCCTCTGCTTTAATGATTATATTATTATACATACGTATTCATTGTATAAACTTCCGAAAGTGTTCATATATAATTGGTACACCTAAATAACATAATGTATGATGCTGTGTGCATTACATTACACTGTGGCATAGTTGTAAGTATACACCGTTATTTCTATAAATATTATTTTGTAGCTTTTACACTTTTGCTGTTTTAAATGTACGTTTAATTATAATGATGGGTAATAAAATTAAATGTTTTATATTTTATGGTTACATATATTTAAAAAAAAAATAGTAACATCTTTAGAACCACGGGCAGGTCATTGTAAATGAGAATTTAGTAAGATGTATTAGATATAGAGTGTGATTCAACTAGTAAACTAGTGTTCTTTTAAAAATGCCAAATTAACCCAGGTAGATAAGAAAACTTTTAAATCAGCAAAAAGAAAACAAATGTATCGTTATTCGTTATAATAATTATTGTTTTTAGTTCTTTTAATTTTAAAGAAAAAGTGTCAAGACCTTAGATAATTTTTTTAAATAATTAAATAAATATCATTAGCCATCGGTCGAAAAATCCTCATCTTTAATGGTATGGCATAAAATAAATCGGAGCACTTTAACTAATAAAAAAAATAAAGTTTTTTCCAAAAGTAAAAATCTCCGCATACTTAATACAATTTAGAAAAAACGAATTATCGTAAACAATTAATAAATAAATATTATTATGTTTCATGGTCAAAAATTTAAATTAAAATTAATTGTGTTGTATGTTTCCGAGGTTTAAATTTATTTGTTAATACTTTCAAACATTGAAATTTTCAATATAATAATCGATAGTACACATCAACTATGGATATATTAATTAATAATCTAGGTATGCTGTAGAAGGCAATCCCAGTGGACGGTTTGAGTATACTCGAATTGCCTCCGAAAACACCCGGAAGCAATTCGAGTGAAAAAAGGTCACCTACCTGAATTTAAGAGCCAATAAGAGAGTACCCATTTTTTTTACAGGTAGGTAAAACTAAAATATAACATTGTCCATACTATAATTACTATTACGAGTATTGCGGTACCTATGTTTCGGATATTTTGTCTTATCACTTTTCTGTACAATTTTCAAAATACCTACCAAATCTAAAAAAGGGTAATAATATATATTTAGTAAGTGATAATGTTATTTAGTCACAATCTACTTCTGTAATTTTTCGTTTCTAATAAAATAAAATAAAATTCATAAACGTTTTTTTGTTTTTTATCGATGGTATTTAATTACCGACCTAGTATAATTTTCTCCACACAGAGACTATAGTTCATATTATTTTAACAAATATACACAACTTTATTTTATTATCAAATCGTCATTATGGTACCTGAAACCTATTTATAATTATAAATAATTGCAATAACATCATTCGATCAATAAAATAATAAAACGACATTAATAACCAAATTATTATTCGTATGATGTTCAAAAATAATATACTTGGCAATTGGTATTACGCAACGGGTAAATAGGTATTAAACAAATATTATGATAGATGTCGAGTAAAATTTCGCACTTACCTTGTACGGGCAATCACTGCAGTAGCCAACACGAATATTTATTGAAAATAACATTGGGAAAAAAAAAACTAGATAGGTACACTAATGTATAGAGTAAATGAATATAAACGTGAAATAGATATTAAATATTAAGTCATTCCTATTTTTTGTGTCGATTATCATGAGTATCAGCTGGCGCCACGGAAATCGATCGCTTTCAACCCCCTTCGCCCGGAAGTGTACTGTGTGGGTGTGGGTTTTCCTATCGTTTTCCCGCTGGCGCCAATATTTGCAGTGTGTCCACAAAGGATATGTTAATTTGTCATATCATGAAACAAAACCGACAGGAATCCAGATAATAGATATTAGATATAGAAAATATTTAATCATGTAATGTAATCCAGATTTTCTAAAAAATTTTACGAACTGTCAATCAGTATATAAGTAATACATCGGTATTATAGGCCCATATAGTCATTTACTAATTTTTGTCAGGGTCTCATACCTACAAATCGGGAAAAGATTACTCTGAAATTTAATCAATACGCGTGGTCGGATTTTCCGTTTCTCGAACGTTTTTGACAAACTCGCAATACTTGATCCTGAAGTAGTTTACCTGTATTATAGTACCTATCTAAAAATAATTACCTACTTTTTACTTAGAAGTAAAACTAGACATATAGAAATTCTATTTTACGGACTATGTTTTAGGGGCCTTTACAAATAGAAAACCTCGCTGTAGCAATTTTCAATATTTTGAAATTGTTCCCAATTATAAGCTGTCTGAGAAAAGATGTAAAATATGAAAAAATCCAAAATCAGATCACTCATAATTTATCATCTCTTACATAAACGAATGTTGTATATAAGACGTTTCCAAATATTTTAAAATTGTTTTTCCGTTAGGTAAGTACTCAAAAATCTGAGTCCAACCGAAATTTGAAATACGTTATAATTTACTACAATACTAGTATACTATACGTCTATATCTACGTGTATTATAAACAGATTATAGAAGGTGTTTGGTAGGTATAAGTATTCAAATAAAATGAGTAAGGTGGATGGTATATAAAAATCTTTGATCTTTACAAAATGATAAACAAAGTTCCACACGTCAATGTTTTCAAGTGCATCACAATTATCTATTACATATACCAGTAGCCTGCATATATTTAATTTTAATCATTTAATCATTTTAGTCACGACAAATTTACATGGCTCAATAAGCGTGGTAATCGTTATACACCTATCTAATTTCGAAGCATTTTTGAGAGGCCAAACAAATTTTATTCATACCAATAACAAATAAAAATGTAAAAATTAAAAATGTCAAATGGCCTATACACAGCATACAATTGACAGAATGTTTTGAAAATTGCTCTTTCTATGCCTAGAATATAAGCTAATATAAGGAAGTGTTCCATACAAATTTCAATTATCTGCGTTATATTTAACTGAATTACAATAAAAAATCAAAATCGAAAATAACAAAAACCGCTATTGCGTAAATTAATCGAAGAAAAATAGCTGATAAATAACGTTTGTAAACGGATAAAAAAAAAGAAAAGAAAACACACATTATAACCTATAGTATAACTAGGTATATATTCGGACTTCAAACTTTTTTCAGTAGGTATGTTTATTTAGAAAATTATTGAAATTAGGTAATCAATTGCGGGTAACACGGCCATTGCGGATCGACACTCGAGACATGGTATAAACCATAGACAAAATATTAATATTATCGCAGATAAAAAAATTAAATGTAATTTCCCTTTTATAAAATCTTCCTTGAACGATATCAGGACTGTGTGAACACTGCATCGTGTAATCATCATTTATTCATTTTGTTATTATCAATTTTTCGGCATCGGGCCATCGGCTTTATTTACCTGCTATATTACATTTTGTTCGAGGAAAAATAACGAAGTTCCTATGTTTGTTTCTTTATTAAAACGTTGATACTAGTATTCGTGAAAAAAATTATATTTAAATAATTTCTCAACTTAAGTGTTTGTTTTTATTTTTCATTATCCTCCGATTACACACTTGATCTCATTGAGTTGTACCTGTTCGTATACAAACACTGATCCATAGTGCAATGATGACATGTTAACCACTAAAGAATTGGAATTGGTATTAATAGCAGCATTAGCTTGCAAGTCTAGGCAACTAAATTGGCAAAAATTGGCTATTATTTGGCCACTTTTACGTAACAAACGTAGACAAGCTGAATGTAGTTCCTCCAGTTCCTTGTCTTCGTTATCACATCAGTCGATGGAACAACGTCCATACTTTGGCCAACGAGACGGTCAAAATAGAGATGAATTACTGGAAAAGGAGCTTGAGTGGTTGGCCCAGGAAGACCGTGGTAAACGGTTACGCGTTGATAGACAGACATTTCAAAAGTTATTAACGAAATTGGACCCTTATATGGCCAATGTTAAAAACGGACTCAAAGTAAGCGCTGCTAGGCGTTTGACAGCAACACTTAGATTTCTTGCTACCAGCTCGACACTGCAAGAAATTAAAATTGATACTCATATACCGCCTCAAGTGTTAGCGAAGATCATTGTAGAGACATGTGACTGTATTATAGAAGCGCTCAAAGACTACATTAAGGTATTTTAATTTATATTGTGTATAATTACAATTTATACATTTAGGTAGCGAGGATTGGTAAGGTTATTGAAAATACACGCAGATACAAAAAATTATTTTTGATAGGAACTTACCTAATGTTCTCAATTTCTGGAGTAGTGTTTGAAAATAATTTTTACATTTTTTAATATATAGATACATTTCTATATTATATTTTGTAAGGAAAATGAGAATAATGAAGACAAGGTTAAATTAAAAAAATTATCTTAATATTATCAATTGTTATTCAGTTATTTTTGTGTTTTTAAATTTGTATCCTTTTATATGTAATTATGGTTTTTGTCTGTGTCGAAAATAGGGACTCATCATTCTTTATCTAGGTACCCATGTACATTTAATATCACTGGTTATAAAAGTATTATATTAATTATCTTTTTTCTTATTTAATTTGCCAGTTGATTTTTTAACATCTATTATTTTATAATTCTATTTAAATATAAGAGACATAATATAAAGACATTAATCTAAATATTTGTTTAAATATAGCACTAAATACATTGTTCAGTAATAACGACTAATTCAACATTTAAAAATGACTGTAACAATTTAATAAAATATGCATCGTCTTGCCTTTCAAAATATAATTTTCCTATATAATTTTATATTACATACTTTATTCTAAAAACAAAATTAAGTGAGTTCTATGCAGTCTGTGTAAGGATGATTTTGCTATGTTGTAGAAAAGTCAGGTGCTTCATTGTCTTCTTTAAAATAATTATTTTTGTTATATCAATTTTAATGTATAAACATGAGGGTATTTGTTAATTATATAGAAAGAGTATTATTTGTCAAGTTTTGTAGTGCGCTGGTTTAAAGTTTGAGGTCGATTGAATATAATTAACACATGGTGACTTAAACTTAAAGTTGTATGAAAAAACATGAAATTTATCATTTTGTCGTACTACTACTTACATTTTTATTTTACAAAAATTTGTATTCTATCATTATTGTAGTGCTAATCATATTCGTTCTTAAAATTAACCTTTACTCTTGAAATAAAAAAAAATATGTTTAAGGTCATGTTTTATGAAATAAACTAGATTTTAAGTTTTTCTTGTAAATATACTCTTATATTTTGTAAATTCATGATAAAAACATTTTCAAACAAAATTCAGATTTATACTTATCAAACTACTATTTATTAATCGTTAAATGATTTTTTCATAACTTTCAATGTGGACTTTTTGGAATATTTTTACAGTAATCTTGAATGGTCTGTAATGAAAAATTGACTATTATTTTGTTTAAATATTATTTAACTAGAAAATAGTTTTAATATTTACCTTTAATAAAAACCATTTTTAGGTTTATCTTTTGTAATCATATCGTAAATCTTTTTCATCTATGCTATGTTCTTCTGAGCAGAATATTTACGATTTTTAAGTTTTTAAGAACAGAAGCTCCTTTCTTAAATTAAATTATCTTATTCCATGTTGTAGTAGGATGTGATTTAAAAACATTCTTTTAATATTTTAAATTTTTTGAATAACTTTATTCATTTTTCATCAATATACTTAGTTAAAATATGCTATCTTCATCTTCTAAAAACTATTCCAAATTTAAATTTTTTTATTGTTTATTTGTTTAATGTATCCTCTTTATCTTCCTAAGAATCTCCATATTGATTAACTTGATTCAATATTTTTTTGTCAACAATCATTATTGTGGTTTCATTATTTATTTTTCCATCAATAAATGAAAAACAACTTTCTCTTCATTTTAATAATACAATTAATTAATAATTTTGAAAATGGATATATGAGAACTTTTTTATTGAATGTTCTATAATCATGTAATTTTCTCAAAAATTGAATATCGTCAATTTGAAGTTTTTGTGAAGAAAATAAATACTTTATTTAAAATTTTACAATAAATACAATTAATTGTAACATAGATTTCTCCTCTTCTTTTTTCAAACGAAACTCTCGGTGTAATAAATATACATAATAATTATTTATTAATTTATTATGTATAATGATTGTTCCAGGTTTTTTTAAATTTTATTCCACTCGGAGTAATATCACACAAATTATGATAATTTCTAAAAAATCTTTATAAATAATATAATCAATATTGTATGATTTGCAAAACCCAGTACAGTATTATAATCATTTCTTAACATACCAATATTTGCTTTATCAATGTTTCTGTAAAATATATAATTTATGTTTTTTATACAACTTTGAGCTTAAGTCGTCACGTGTTAATTATGTTTGATTGACCTCAAACTAAGTAGAGGTCAATATGTTTAATGTTAATTTAGCTATCAGTAAAATCAAGGATAAAATTAATACAAGCATACATAATATTATATTTTATTAGTTTTTAGTATTGTTTAATACTCAGTGATAGTGCCAGATTGAGTCAGCAAGTTACCAACAAAAACTCAATGGGCCATTATAAATTTTATACTTAAGGTCAATGTAAATAAGTGTTATTGGGTTGCTTCAAATTAGAGTAGTAACTTTGGCCAGTTTTACTTCTCAAATTGATACTGCTCAGTGAATTTTTTCTTCAGTTATTGTATATTCAATTGGAGATGTACAAAAAAAATATGGCATTTATTTGTTTAGTTATGTTTACCTACTTAGTGTAGGTGTCACTTTTAAATTTAAAACTTGAGGTACATTTTTGGGATGTTCCGTTATTGACAATAAAAGTGGACATCATTTTATAGGATTCTTTATTACTTATTGTAGTAAAACATTGTATTTTTAGAATTACCTCTCATTAACAATTGACTTAGTATTGAATGTATATTTTGACTCGGCATTATTTGGTATTAATCTGGTAAATACATATTTCAAAATAACAACTTTTTTTTGTTTGATTTAATTGGATATAAAAATATTATTAATTTAAATAATAGCACATATAACATAATTATATTGAGAGTTAATTTCAAGATCATCCGAACACATTCATTTTATGCGGGATGACCTGGTCAATGACAATTCTTTCTGATTTTCCGCAGTACTTATATATATTTGAATTTGATTAGGTTATTAATGATTGTAAGAAAGGTAGTAAATGTATTTGTCTATAATAAAAACCCAGGGGGCATGTGCACGTAGTGATTTGTCGTAGTACACGCAAAAATAGCTACTGGAGTTAATGAACTCGTTATCAAAATTGGTACAAGATATTAGAATATATTAATATATAGTCTACAATTTTGGTTTGTCATCTTTGACTGGGGGCTTGCTAACCACAGCCAAGTAACAGAACGCCCCGCACTTGGGCACGGGCTTTGCGGCCAAGAAAGCTCCGCCGTCCGGCGATTGTCTATGCAACATTGGCTTATCCGTTTCTTCGCTGGACAGATCGCATTCAAACGAGCCGCCGCCTTTGTTGCCGGCGGAGGGCGCATTGCCCGTCAACAGATACGTGAGATTACTGAGTGGCGATGACGGTGGGTACTGATTGAACGGTGGACGAAGCTCTCCCTCTTGGACGGACGTAACCAAGTGGTACATAAAATCGTTACGGAGCTTCATCTCTGCCAGGGTTTTGTTGCTGGCCAACAGTTTGTGCACCCAACGGTTTACGCTGTGTTTGTCTGTAAAATACCGAAATGATCATGGTTGTATTTAGTTCTTTGCGATCGGCCTAGAATAGATAGGGGTTCTGAGGAGGTCGAGAATAAAAAAAAGTACGCTATTGAATTCACTTGCGTAGGATAAAGTTAAAGAGAAGAGTGATGTATGTAGTAATTCTCACCTTGTGCCGATTTTAGGTTCTGCATTGAAGTCTTTAGCAGGAATAGATTATAATTCATATCGTAATTGAGCTCGGTCGAGTCTCCTTTCTTCGACGCCATTTTATGTATTAAGTTTTCGGCGATGGAAACGATTGTATAAGAATTCTTCGTGCGAGATTCTTTTTATAAAAATTATTTTTCTTTTATTATCGGTTCTTTTATATTCGACCGTTTCAAAACGATTTGGTTTTCTATGGTTGCCCAGGTATCAAAACAACAATGTTTACGAGTTTATTACAAGCCTGCGTTTAAATTAAAATATTTAATCTCTATGTTATGAGCCAATCAATTAAATGAGACATTTTCATTTTCAGTGTCCGCAGACGGAAGAAGAATGGATGCGAGTGTCGGCGACTTTCGAACGGACCACCCGATTCCCTGCGTGCTTAGGCGCTGCGTGTGCACGTCATATAGAACTCCGCAAGGCATCCAAAGCGGACTCGGATTATCTGAACGAACGCCGACGACCGAGTGTACTGTTATCGGCCGTAGTGGACGCCAACTATGAGTTCCTTTTGGTGGACACGTGCCCCAGTGGTCACCTTTCTGAAGACAACCCACCCAATATGATTTTGGAACGGAAATTATGCTCGACCAAGATACCGTGCCACCCGAATTCAAATCAGTTACCTTATGTGTTCGTGGCTGACGAATGCTTCAAACTACAGGAAAACTTTATGGTGCCCTACAGAACTATAAATGACAAAGGTGGAGAAGCTAATAAGTTGTTCAATCGACAATTAGTTCGGGCCAACCAAAGAGCTGCCAAAACTCTTGCCATAATGGCATGGAGGTTTGGCGTATTACAGACGCCTGTCAATTTGGAAGCAAAAAAGGTCAAGACTATCGTAAAGGCTTGCTGTTATCTTCATAACTTTTTTAAGCGTGAGAGCGCTTATTACATAGATAGCAACATGGAAGCTGTCATTAAAGCTGACATGGCACCAATTGTTTGGGGTCCAAACACTACGGTCATACCGCATATCAATAATTTCGATAGCGATCCGCAATTTGTTAGAGATAGTTTTTCAAATTACTTGTATACACTATCCCGGGGTCAAGCCACATCTCAAACTCGTGTTTGTAAATAATATTTTCATTCTCCGAATATTTCAATTTATTTATTTATTAAATATACCATAGTTAATTTACATATTTACTTTAGAATAATAAGATTTCATGTCAGTTGATGACTTACAAATCTACATTGTGAAATGATTATTATTATTGTTTGTATACAAAAGCATAAATATATCATTTCAAAGTCAAATAATTATTTAATACTAAGTTATTTTATTGATAACTTATTTACAGAAATAATACATTATTTTTTCATTCAGTAAATATAAGTTTTTTTTTTTTTTAAGTATTTTGTATTCTTAAGCAGTTATTGCAATGTTTTTCATCAGTATTGTATTTTTAATTAAATTTTTTTTTGTAAATTTAAGTTTACAATTGCGTCATAACTGTTACGTATATATATATATCTTCGACTAAGACTACTGAGAGTCTACAGGAGGTCTTCCATAATCTATTTTTATTTTTTTTTATAAAAATCTGATTATTTTGCCCATATTCTTATTATTTATTTTACAATGGAAATTGTACCTATAATAATAACAGGGTGTGTGCTGATAGTTTTTGGATCGTATTTCTATGATAAAAAAAATACATTTTTGTGTATAATCAAAATTACTTATTCTAAAATCTATTCATGTGATTGAAAAAAAAAAAAGTTATTTTGTTATTTTTCACCTTATACCTTTAATTTTTTTAATTTAAAGTCTAAACATTTATAAAACTGTTTGAACAGTTATTCACTGATAGTTCATGCTCTAATATTTATTTGATAAATAGTAAATATATTAGTCATGTAATTTATTATAATCATTCTAAATATATAATACAGTTGTATCTACAATATTAGAGTAACCAATGTACAATATATACCAATTTACCAATATATACAATTTATTTTAATTTGATTTTGAAAATGTTTGAATTGAAACTATTAAAAATTGTAGTTATTACACATTTGCTGCAAAATTATTAACTTATCTGAAGATTTTGAGCAACTTTAACTGACTCCTTTATTTTTTAAAAATTTATTTTATTTTTAAGTTAACAAACAATTTTTTAAGGTCTACAAAAATAAAATAAATACAAATGTATATATAAAGAAAAACAGCTCTTAGTATTATTGGTTGTTTTATTTACACGCTGAAAAAAAAGTAAATCCAGTCAATAATACTTAAGGCTAAATTAGTCTTACATATTTATTTAAACATTTTTTTTTTTTTTAAATATATATTTTTATATTTCCTTTAATGTTTATATTTTAAAGTTTTCGATATTTTTTGTAAGATTATTATTAATTTTAAATATACAAAATTATGTATTATAAATGTGGGCCTTGTGATTTATAATTAATTTATAGATATATATATATATATATGTATATATAAATGAGTGGTAATATCCAATCGTTTAGTTTTTAGTTGTGCTTTTTATTAGATTCAGTGTATACATAAATATTATGATTAAAAAATATTGTTTTATTTTATTTATATTAAGTTACTTATTAAGAGTTTTGTTCTTTTTCTTTGAAATCTGTCATTTCAAATATTTTGAATATACAATTTTAAGCTTAATTTTGAGAGTGAATATATATTATTTTATTATAATATAAATTTTGTATTTAAATGTACTGCAAGAAATAAAGAAAGACTTTAAACTATTTATTATTATGAGTATTCTTGTTTAACAATACATATTACTGCTGTCTCCGTCAATTTGTTTTTCAAAATTTTAGTTTCAAATAATTGAAGATAAAAACCTTATATTACCATTATTATTTAATATATATTTTTTTTTATACATTTTTTAAGTGTTTCAAATTACAATATAAAGTGTTAAAAGATAATTTTCTTTTTAATAAAGTGTAATAGAGATCTATTTAATTTAAATTGGACGGATTTTATATTATGCCTTCGGTGCATGTAAAAATAAATAATTATTCAATTGTATCCTTCAGTAAATAAAAAAGGTTTTGGGTCTTCGACGATTTGTAGATAATCTGCCTTTACAGGATTTGAACACATTGGACAGTTTTCCCCAGACTCCAACAACCTAAATATAAACACAATACATGTATTACAAAAGTTTATTCTTTGATTTTATAGTTATATAGTAATAATAGGTTTACCCTGCAAATTCGTTATACAATGCTGGAAATTGACAATTTGGACAAAACGTAAGATTTTCTTTAGTAATATGCCATCCCTAAAAAGAACAATAGTGTAAGAGAAACTGTTTTTATATTTAAGGAGATTGAATATAGATATTTTCTTCCTTGGCTAACACAATGGTTTTAATACAGGGACGATACAGTCTCAAAAAGGGTATTTTAATACTTTATTATTGTCACACGTGAAATCAAAATACAGTAGAATTTACTAGTAAAGGTCTTCAAGGGACCTAGAGAATCAGATCATTATATCCGGATGACAAAAAAAAACCTTAATTTTATTGAAAAATATTGATTTATTAAACACATTCTTGTATTGAAAATGTATTATTATATAAACCATATTATAATCTTATGAATAAAAGAGCTGATACTGGGAATGGGAGAAGCAACTGTTGTAGATGAGAAGTTGGGAAGGTAGGATATATATGATTATTTCATTTATATTTGTAAGCAATGATAAAGCATTGTTTAACGAAAGACAATTACGAGTGCAGTTAGGTAATACATAATTTGAAGTGCCATAATTTTTTTTTTGCGATTTTCATTTAAAATTTATTCCAAAAGGCTTATTAAATAAAAAAAAGTACGTTTTCCTGGCAAGTTTTTCCCCACAAGTGCTTTTATTTAAAAAATGGCTTCGAAAATCAAAAAATGATAATTTTAATGTACAATGTAGACAACTTGGGCTTTTAGAAAAGTTGCCACATGTAAAAATTGGAGCAAGTTAACTGGGAAAAAAACGAGTTCACAGACGAAAGAAAAATAAATATCTTAGTAAAACCAATAGCTCCCTTGCTACACTCGGAATCTAAATATGTACTTGTATTGTGGATAGTATTATGTTAACCTAATTATTGTTTACAATTTTTTGAAAAATAATCAGTTAAAGTACTTTGTCTATAACAGGAACAGTATGATTGTTTAATATAATTAGCAATATTTTGTAATGTCATTGTTACTTCCAGCGTATTGATATGGACATAATCCGATTTATTGTTATAGCCGAATGAAAAAAAAAAAATTTTAATTTAAAAATACCATTGATATATCTGAATTACCGTTTAACCGATATTGTTATATCTGACCAAAATTACTGTATGTTAGATATAAAACCAATTAAGTACATGGCTGGGAATCTTTTTATCTGGAATATTGTTATTTACGGCATCATAATAAACAGAGTCTACTGTAGTTGTAATTGTGTTTTAGGTGTAGGGAATAAATCTAAAATATTTTTATTAATACATTAATTTTTATAGCCATAAAAGCCTAGTGTTACACACCTAGCAGAGTGTGATTGATTAAATTTCTTATATCATCTGATCTTAGGACTTATAGGTTCTTACAAGGTGTCTTTATGAATTGTAAAACAAGTTGAGTATCATTCAATCAACAAAACTCTTATTTAAAAGAAATATCTGACACTTAAATATATACAAATATACTACGCAAGGAGATGGTTCTAGAAATAAGATTATGAAGCTGGTTTCTTTGAGCAACTGTCTACTAAAGAATTTATGAAATATTCAATGATATTGAAAACAAATTTATAAATTCATTGAGAGAAATTATTTTGATTTTAGTAGTCAAAAATTTTAAGGAAAGGGTGTTGAACTGAAAAATGTTAAGAACATGTTATGGTCTAACATACATATATAACATACATATATAACATACATATATAACATACATATATAACATACATAATATATTAAGAAGCATAATACCAATTTTATTTCAATCAATTTAATTAACTTAGTGAAGGAACATAAATTATGAAAATAGATTTGAATTCAGTTTTAAGTTAATATGAAATAGGTCAAGTCACTTGTTTTAAATTTATATATGATAAATACATATGATTTTTATATAATTTTTACATTTTGTAAATAAAGGACTGAAATTTGAAATAAGTGGTCTGACTAATCTCATTTATACTCCACACTGAATTAAAATATAAATTCATAATACTTCACTTCACTAAATCAATCATAATATGTTTATATTTATCACACTGATAGAAGGGAAATTGGTCTAAATAATTATATTGTTATCCAATCCCTTTAATAAACAATATACTTACAGATGCTATACAAAAAGGTATTGTACTTTTGCAACTAGTGCACATAAGACTTGTCATGGGTAAATCAAGTCCACAATAAGGACATGGCTCTGTCCTGGATATAATATCATCTGATTGGGAACCAACCCTTGGAGACTTTCTAATAACACTTTCAATTTTTTTTCGATATTTTTCATCAATCTAATACAAAAAGCGTAACTTTATTTTTTAAAAGATCATCCAAAGATGAAAACCATATAAATAGTATATCACAAAAACTGTAAAAGTAAAGTTGTTAAAAGAAGAATAGACTTTGTTTTTAAGGATAATTAAATAGTTAAACATTAACCTGGTGTCTGTAATCAGATTTCATAAGAATAGTGGCAAATTTAAAGGCACTTTCCTTCATGTTTGAACGGTAACATTCAATGACAGTTGATGTTAAAATTTGTACAGCATCTATAAAAAACATAAAAATGATACATTAATGTATTGCATAATCATGTATTTATAGATAATAATAAATATACATACGTGAAGGAAATCTATCAATATTTTCAGAAACTCTAATCAATAATAGAGCCGCTTTGTTATGGTCGTCCAAACGAACGTATACTCGTACTAATATGTACGAATGAAGTAGTGCTAAATTAGCAGTCATCTCATTGCTCACTTTTAAATGATTATTACGCAATTCACATATAGTATTATACAGTACATCATGCGCTTGCCTGTAGTTACCTATATTATATTATTTATTATTAATTTAACTTTTTATAATACGTTAAAAATGTTCAGTTAAATAATATGCAGGATAATTCATTAGGTGTGCTCACTCCATTTTTTGGTTAAATTTAGCATATATTCAAATATTTTTGTAATTTTGAATTGTAGTTAAAGCTAATATTTTTGAAATACTTAGATTTATCACAACATTTAAGAAGTATCAATAGATATTTCACTTTTAAGTATAGGTAGAGGGAGAATAGTGGAGTATCATTTATATGGTGACACGACATGCGGCATTTTATTAATGCTCTACTGCTTCCCCTCTAGCTAAACTTAAAAGTGGAATATCTCGTTAACGGGTTGACATCAAAAATGTTAACACTTAAATTTGTAATTTTTTAATTTTTAATTTCTAATTTAACAAATTTTCCATTTATTCATGGAATTTTTACTATGAGTTCATTCTCATCTGAAAAACCAAAGTTGTATCGTTATAGAATACTTCTTAAATATTGTGATAAATCTAAGTATTCGAAAATATCAGCTTTAACTACATTTAAAAATTCCAAATATCAGAATTCAAATACAGAGGATTCCGCCTAATGTGGCACTGAGTAATATGAGCATCCATGTAATGTAGGCAAAATGGTCTAGTCCCAATACAAATTTATATTAACAAGGTAAAAAATACCGCATAATATGGGCCTTCGAATCGGTTTATGTATATCATAGCTCTAGAATATTCACATATGTATTTAAAAACAACTAATATAATCGGATTTTGTCATATCTATGAGATTGTGTTTATTGAAAATCATTATAATAAAAGCATTATCATTTAAACCTTAATGGGATTTTGTTGACTAAATATATACACTTCCATGTGACTTCATGCAAGAGGGTAACTCCATGTTTATTCCATTTTTTCTTTTTATATAACGGTACTATATAATTTTTTATAGTGGATAATTAGTCAAAATTGTATAATAAACTATATGAATACCATTCAAATTTAGCTAATAATATTAGTTTTTTATTTAATGAACAGTATGATGAATTAATAGAAACAATTTTGAAAATTAAAACATCTAAAGAAAAGGAGCTAAAAGATTTTAGTACAGTCAGGAAGTATTTATTAAAAAAAAGGTTTTAATATTGTATTAGTTTTAATTTACCTATTTATTTTTACTGTTATAGGTATGATGTATTGAACGTACAAGGAAAAAAAACTATGTAGTGTTGTATTAAGTACCTGACAGAAAGTTGTATGATGTATTGCAAACCAGGCACATTTCAATAGTGATTCGAGATTGATGATCAAGAAACTTGGTAATAATTAATAAATATAAAATACAACATGTAATGATCATTATATAGAGACGTTTTTGCATTTTTTGGAAATTGATTGTATAAAGTAATAAATACTATAAACAGTGAAGAAGAATTGATAGAATTAACTACAGAACAAACACAAAAAAACACAAGAAATTTCAATGTTAACAATGATTCCTGAACACAGATTTGACATTACAAACTGTTGTGAAGGAACAATCTACAGGAACGAGAAAATTATTTTTTAAATGCTTTTGTAAGTCAAGTGCCAAAATAATAAATGTATTTGCTAAAAAAACTTTACTGTGTCATTCAAAATACCACTTATCAATTATATGTTGAATAAGTAATAATAATTAATAAATATTAAATATCTACCTAGATATTATACCTGCATTATTAATATTTCCGGTAACATTTATAAATTATTACCTTAAGTCTTAACTCTTAGGTTAAAATAGTTTTTACCTTTGACCTGTTCATTATTTGCTAAGATAATAGCAACTTTAGCAGCTTCTCGGTATCGACTTCTTGCCATGTGCAGTCTAAATAAAAATTTTGGATTCTGCAATTGATTCATTTTATTATTATACATCTATGAATTAATGTTTTTTTAATTTAGATTACTTTATGTAAATAAAAACATTAAAACAATTTGATAAGTAATTTTCTAAAAACATATGAATATAAGGTTTATGCTTTTATGGTGGAACATTTATTATTTTGCAAAGTAGGTATATTTTTTTTAAAAAAAAAAATCTTTTGACAATTGTTAAAAAACAAGCAGATCTAAAATGTTATATCACACCAATAGCATGGCAAAGAGGGTAATTGAGAGATGATCACTTCTGACTTATTTAAGAGATTTACATATATGTCTACTTTTACGACACTTTTTAAGAAAGTGACAAAAACCCAGTGTTAAATCAAAATTAGGTAGTCGTTTCATCCCCAAAAATAATGGTAACATAACATTTAAGATCTGCTTAGTTCTTAAATTGTCAAAAGATTTTTCTTTAGGAAAAAAAGAAGTATTTAACCATAAAAGAATCACACTATATATACAACAAATAATAATTATGAGAAAAGGAAATAATAATGCAGAATGAAAAGAACAGGACTACCCTAAGGCTCCTTTACAGGCAAACAAAAGGGGGTTAAATAATTTGGAAAAGTATTTAGAGAGTTACTTAACCCACAAACAGAGTACTATACAGGGTATAGAGTATCCTGCAGTGTTATTCTTATGCTAATAATTCTGTCAACATTTTTTTTCAATCTTGTTTTGCGCAAAGGTTACAAATATTTAGAGAAAATTAAATTTTTATTTTCATCCCTTAATTACTGAAAAAAAATAACTTTTTATTTTCCACTTTTTAAAATGTTCAAAATAACCATTTTGTAAAATATATTCAGACAATTTAAATGTATCATACATTCATATCTGGTTAATAGCTTCTTAGTTATAGTGGCTTTAAAATATTGAAAATAGGTTTGAAAACACTAAATTTTCAATAGAAATCAAAATTAAGCTAGTTTTATTTATTCTGCATAAGCATTGTTTTTACATGTTACCCAGTAATTGGATTGAGACAGTAGATGCAGGTAGCACGTTCTCTTCAATAATTAGTTCAAAAACACTATGAATTCAACAGACTTGCATATGATGTTATAGAAACATATATGTTTATATAGCATATGAATCAGTTAATAGAGAAGTGCTATAAAATGTACTTAAAACTTTTGGGATACCAGCTAAAACAGTGAAAATTATTAAATTATAAATAGATAACAGTAGTTGTAAAGTTAGATTTAATTAACATTTATCTGATGAGTTTGAAGTCAAAACTGAACTTCAACAGGAAGATAACCTATCTTTAGTACCCTCTAATATAGCATTAGAAACAGTAATTAGGAAAAAGCAGAACAAGTTTGGAGGATTAAATTTAAATACTGGAAGATAACGCGGAATACTTGTGTACACAGATATTATCACATTAGGGTCAGATTGTTAACTAGTAAAAATGAGCACCAAGGAGGTAATAAAAAATAGTAAAAACATCGGACTGCAGATAAACAAATCAAATACCAAATATATGGTAATATCCAGACGAAAATTTCATCACCTAGAAGATAAAAAATATAAATTTGAAAAAGTACTTCTTTTCAAATACTTGAGCGTTACAATAAATAGCAATACCAATTGTCATGAAGAACTCAAAATAAGAACAACTGCAGTGAACAAATGCTACTACGCAATAACAAATATATTCAAGTCAAAACAAGTATCACTTAATATGAAAGTTACACTATACTAAATAGTTATCAGACCAGCTGCCAAAGATTAAGTTGAAAAGAAATTAGCAGAAATGGAAATACAGGATGTATAAACATTTGTACAGGATAGGGAAACAGGAAGAAAGTTCGTGTTGTGATAATGGTTTTTGAAAACCAAAGAAGATATATATATACAATTTATTCATACCCTTGTATGGCCATCAACTTCACCTAACAATAATTTTATAAATTCATCATCAATCGAATTGTTCTTTGCTGCAGCAACTACTTCAATAGCTAGTGACAGGATTTCATCATTTTTTGGATTAGATTTACTACCCTCAAGTAAATTTTTAAGTGCCTACATTATAAAAACATAATAAGTAATATTTTTAACACTATTTTAACAACTATTTTTTTAGAAATGTTAAATTATTAGAAGATAACCTTTTGGTAATTTTTGGCATGAAAATAATATTTTCCTGCTAGAGCTGGACTATTTTGTGTTTCATAATACTTAGCAAGACTGGCAAACTCTGGAATAGAAACTTCCTCATCTTCATCTAACAAAACGTCACCATATAATTCTAAATGATCATGATCGCATGCTAATCTGAAAGCATCTGTAAAACAATGTGACATTGCCAAAAATCGAATTGCTAATAATATTTCGTTGTTTTTTTGAAAATATCTGAAAAATATTTAAATATATTAATTACATTAATTTAAATAATGTTCAAAATACATGGATATCAAATGACGAAAAAGTTACCTAGCAATCATTTTTGAACCTTCAGTACTACGATGTTCTTGAACTACTCTAATAGCGTCTTGAGGATCATCTAGTTTATCTAAATCTAATCTAATAACATTTTCATAGTCATGAGCTGCATTATATCCACATAATGCTTGCTTAAAATTTCCCATTGCTTCCATAGCCTTGTAAATTAAAACAATTAAATTTAATGATTTGGTTTGGTTAAATTCTAAGATTTTAACTTTACCTTGGCGTATTGAGCATGAATTTTTGAAGATGTAATGTAAGTTGTATATTCGCCAACTTTAGACCAATTTTTTAAACGAATATAACAAGAAGCTGCTTGATCCCAATTTTCAATCTTTGTATATAAATCAGCTGCATCACTTAATTTCTAAATATAAAATTCAATGGTTTAATACTATAATAATATAAATATAATTTCTATATACTTTTGTATTTTCTAGTAACTCAGCACATTCATTTAATAATTTTTTCGATCCTATCTCTAAAGCTATATTTATGCCTTTCTTTGCATTGCCACATTTTATCAAACATCTAGCTATTCCTTCACGACAATATCTTAAATGATCAGTATCTATATCTGTATCTGAATCAAGGCCTTGTTCATATTGTAACAATGCTTCGTGAGCTTTACCACTAATAAAAAAAAAAAAAAGTAGAAGAAACTCATTCTCAACTATGATTAAAAAGTTTCAATACACACATAAGTTCTAGCTGTTGACCATATTTACAAGAAATGTAAGGCATTCGTTCAGGAGCAAGAATTTTGGCAAGATCTAAAGCAACATCCCATTGCAATAAATCTTGTCTCATTTCTAATGCTTGAATTGGGTTTGATGATTCCAAAAACAATTTCTAAACCAATTAATTCATTAACAAAATAAATTAATAAAATATCATTAAATGTAAAAATTACTTGAGCTTTATCAAATTCTTTCAAATACATTGCTAAATGGCCAGCAAACAATTTCTTGTCTTCTATATCTTTAATTAGTTCTAATGACCAAACCATTGAAACATCGCCGAGATTGGTATACACTTGAAGAGCTAAAATGAAAAATAATCAAATAGTATAAACAATTAAAAAAATAATATATGTACCATATTGTATTATGACATACCAGTTTCTATATCAAAATAATTTAAACAACTCAAGCCCAATTTTTCCCAATACTCTTTTTTATTTAACAATTGACAAGTCTTCCAAGCATCATTAATTCTTAAAAGGGCCAATTGTTTGTCTAAATCTTGTTCTAATCGTTCTGTTGGATGACTAAGTGTGGTGGCTGCTGGTCGCATTAATAATGCTGTATGTGTTAATAATGTTATAGTATTTAATTTTCCAGTGGAAGTCTCCAAGGTCAAATCACCGTGAGACAAAAATAATGGTATTTGGCGTTCAGGTAACTTTGTAGATCCAATAAAATTAATTTCACTCCCTGAGTTAAATACATATATAGGTTATTAATGTAAAATTATACATGTGGTATTATTTAGTACCGTTAATTGAATCACGGATATATACAAATGTCAGAGCTGATTTTTCGTTACATGCAATAAATACACGTTTTTCAGATGGCCATAGATCCCAAAATACTGAACAAGCGGAAGTTGGAAAATCTTTGATAAGTATTATCTCCTCTGAAACCTAAAATAAATAATAAGAAAAATATACATTGTATATTATAAACTAAATGTATTTAATGCACAACATACTGGAATATATAAATATGCTTCATTTTTTGCATCAACTATTATACATCTTATTCCTTCTTGATTAGGAAATAAATTAACAATACCACAATGATGCTTATAAGCGAAAGCTTCATTCCAATCTTCTAAGTGAAAATAATGAATATTACCTAGCTGTAAGAATTATTTATAAATTATAATGTATACATAGTACTTATGTAATAATATTAAGAATAAGAACACAATTCATAATTTAATAAATATCTTGATTCTTCTTATTTATTTTCAACTTAAAAATTAATATGTTACATAGATTTCTAAATAAATTAATAACTATTTAAATTATATAGTAAATTAATTAATAAAATATTTTTAATTTAAATATTAGGTTTAATAAATTAATAAATAGACCTTTAAGCAATATAGTTCTATTAATAAAGTCAAATCCCCCCATAACTGTTTGGTATTCTATAAATATCGAATTACATAATATTTCCAATTTATTTTTTTACATACATTAAAGACCCAACAAATATATATATACAATTATATAATGAAAGAAAATATACATTATACCGCAAGTCTTTACTTATGGCCTAACATGACAAAAACATTTTGAGTAAATATTTTATGAGTAATAAGTGATTGTAAAATAAGTAAATAAACTTTTACCTCGGTACTGTATATGAGAAAATCATTAGTCAAGTATTGATTGTTGATATTCTTTCCTTTATCAGTAGGAAATATTTTTGATACACTATCGTTGACAGCCTTTGAAATAATTGAATCAATCTAAATTATAATATATGTACTAATTGTATTAACAATGATTTTGTTTAGATAAAAAATTAAAAATATGTTTAAAAATAAAAATAAGATATAAGTCAAGTATTATTATATATTAAGTTATTAAATAATTTAATATTTTTCATAATTATTGTATTATAAATTATTATATTGTATACACTAACTGTATGTATTTGTAGTCGACCTTCAAATAACACTGATATAAATTCACCATTTAAGCAAATATTTTTTACACTGCCTAGATATTCACGATCGCCAAGTAATGAAGTTGATAATTTAGATAAATCAGATGTGTTAATTTTATAATACCAAATCCTATTATTCATGCCAACTGCTAAATGATAGGAACCAATACCTAAAAAACTTGGTTCCATTTCCGTAGTTATAGTGACCATGTCCGGTGACTGATTCTAAAATTTAAAATTGTATACTATGATGATCACAACTTCTAATCATTATCAGAACACCTACTTTGTCGGAATGACAATAATGTATAGTAACTTGATTTAAAGATGTCAAAAATGCAACACAATTGTTGTACGTTGATGATAACATGGGTAAAGCTTCTAAATAAAGATGAACACACCCATCTGATGAAGTAGCGGCTAAAATTCGTCCATCTTCACTCCATGTAACATGCTCAAAAACACAACCTTCATCAATATGTAGTACAGCTGTAGTTTCTTGTAACTTTCCGATTTCATGAACTTTAATTCTATAAAATAATTATTAATAATTTTACATTTAGATCATTTTTTTAGATTAGAATTTAATTCTTACGTATATTCACCACATGTAGCAACTTTCCCCGCAATTTTAGATAAACCAACATCTGATAACATTTCTTTGTGATTTCTTACTTGAAAAAGTTCTTTACCTACTTCTTTAGGATGGGTTGATATCGAAATTAAATAGCCTTCACTAAAACCAATTAAAATATATCCATCGCCATACCAATGGTAAGTAACTATTGATCCATATTTTAAATTAAATGCCAATTCAAATGGATTGTCAGTGTCTTGTAAATCAATAAGGTACAAGGTTTTATTGCTCACTAAAACACTTACCTAAATGAAGCAACAAAAAATTGTAAAATAACTTTATAACTTTTAATGAAATATAATTTACTGTTTCCTCAGAATGTTTTCTACGGTCAGACTTCATTTTTGAGAATGCTATTTTAGATGGTTCACCACGTAAAGATATAATTTTTAATGTATCACCTTCTATGTTGTTTATAGACACGGTTTGGTCTTGGGATCCTAAAGCTAATACATTATCTCTATTCCATTCACCACATGTTATACTTCTAGTATGTTTTCCTAAAACTGGTGTTCGTCTAAAAATCATCATCAAATATAATAAAACATTGAAATCAAATAAGTGATAATATTATTGAATTAGTCTTACTTTGTAGTAACATAGTCATATATTGTTAGGTTTCCTTTAGCAGAAGTTACAGCAACCGTTTGACTAACTTTGGACCATAATATACATGTTAGGTTATCTTTAAAAACAGGATTAATTTGTTCAGTTTTTGATGAATTAGCTTCCCATAGCATTAAAGTTGAAGATCCATCACAAATAATACCTAATAAATCACCGTCACGATCCCATGCTAAACCAGTACATATTCTAAAAGATAAAAAAACAAAACAATTAATTTGTTTAGTACATCTGATATATTGGGTATGTATAATTAACTGTTTAGTTATGAAAAAGTATGTATTTTAAAATGTATAATAAAAAAAACTATACCCTAAAATTTTAATTTTTTCAATTAGTTTTCCATTGCGAGTGTAAATTCCAATAAATTGATCTGAACCTGTTACAGCCAAGTAAGTACCACTTCCTTTTTGCCATGCTATGTGTGTTTCACCGGTTCCACTAGTGTTTTCAAGTTTTAATAGTTTCTAGGTGAATAACAAAATAAAATTACTTACAAATTTACTTACAAAATGAATTATTAAATAATTACTTGTAATTTTTATTTAGAGCAAAAATTGATTAAAATTTACCTTCATTAGTACACTCAAATACTATTAACTATCCTGTTTGGATAGAATGGCATTGATTTATTATAATTTTGTTATTGTTCTTGATGATTCAATTATAATGTATTAATGTATGAGAATTGAGATACTGAGAAGTAGTTTGAATTATTTTCAGCCTTATCACTATACACTATGTTATCAAACAACGGTTAATGTTTGGACACGAGAAGGATTTTGTTTCCCGGGCAACTGAATATTGGATAGGCAAATTAAACTTCATCACTACTAAGAAAAAATTATCAACAAAACCTTGAAGCAAGAACGCTCTCTGACGATTAATTTAGTAAACCTTATGTACTACAGTCTATAGTCTCTATGGCTTAGACGACAAGACCATCGTACTTCTTATGTAAAATTGACAAATTGTTTAAACAAAAGGGAGTATATTATAACACGAATATTGTTATTTTTATTATTCATTACCTACTATTTATAGTATATTATATACTATTGACGAAGACTACTTTCAGAGAAGGGGTAGCGATGAAAAAAAAATTCGGTTCATTTTGTGTAAAAACTAATCCATTCATAACCAACCCGAACATTTTCTCACGGTTTAGCCCGGGTCGGATACGGACTGGGTCGAGCTAGCCCGGCCCGTGCTGATCTCGAATAACAATACACTTGATCTTGTGCATGCGGATAAATTTAAACCGTGATCGTATTCAAGTATTTGGACAACGGTGTGACGAGAACTTTCATTTTATGTTTATTTCCAGGTTTTGTTAATTATTATTAAAACTGCAGGGAAAATAAAAAAAGACTTTCTTACTAGATTAAAAATTTAATACAAACTTGTATTTTTTTTTAATTGGAGCAAAATTTATGGTAGAAAACATAAGCCGTACACACTTAAAATAATTTTACCAGGACGCTAAATTTCCATAAATATTAATAATTTACAATTTTCTAGCTTTTCCCAAATATTATAAAAACTACTTTGGATACCAAGAAATAGATTTCTTTGTTAGTGGCCATAATATATTAAAATAAATAAAAACGATCAATGTCATTTTTTGATTAGAACAATATATTATCTGATAGGAAGAAAACTAGAAAACATTGTGAAGAAAATTAAAATCAATGAAAATTGTAACGCCAGGGCACGCTGAAAATATTTGTTGTTTTACCTATAATTTTCTCTCGGGTTTTTCATAATTATTTTGAAAACCACTTGGAAAATCAAAATTAATTATAAATGCACTAAATAGACAAAATTTAGAAAATTAGAAAACGTACAACATTTTACACATCGGAGCAAGATTTCTTTTTGAAAAGTTATTTATAGATAGAATTGTTTTCGTAAATTTTCTAATTACTTCTTCGTATTTTTTGGTTTCGCTCAATTATTAAAAAACTATAAAGAAAATCAAAAAACAATTTTTTGGTCACCAACAAAATTAATAGTTAAACAAAAAAGGTCCCATGTTGTTTTATTGGGTCAATATTTTTGATAGAAAACAAGAGCCGTAACAATTTAATATAAAGGAATCCTAGGCCCTAGGTCTAGTATTACTTATTACTTATTTGCAGTTATTAGGTACCTAATACCTATATCTACTATAATATTTTTACTATTTTTAGGATCAAACTATTTTTGCGGGACGAACGCGTGATAATCAGATAACGTGATACTTCATGATTACAGTTTGTTATCGTTATCCACGTAATGCAAGTAGCGACCAATGGTGCGTCGATTACGGTGTCGTATGATGATATTGTATGATCTTCGTCTCTGTCGTGATGTCAGTTTTTGTTACCCTGCCGCCGACCGCCGTTTCAATATTTTGAACATTGCTTATCAATAACGGTACTTAATTTTAGCTTTATAAAAAAAAAAAACTAATAGTATAATACCTTTTATTCGTTTTTGCGAACCAACTTTGACTATTTTATTATTGTAAAATTAATTAAAAAGTAACATTTTTGGCGTTAATAGTTTATTTCAGCTGCTTATACATAGGTGTAGTTATTACTTATTAATCTAAACGTTTGTGTCTAGACATCCAATACTTATTTGTTACTTGCAAAATCCTTAGACGCACTTGTGTTAATATTAATATTGCCTAATTAATCTAGTTGATTGTTTGAGCGGTTCTTAGATGGATCCCACTGATTCCAGAAGTCCAGCTGTTTCAAAGGACGGATCATTTTATGGTGTTTTTGTAGAAACAGAAGTCGATGATGGTGGTGAGCACTGAAAATAATTAATATAATATTCAAAGACTATTTTTTTTTTTTTTAATACCTTATTTACTTAATCTACATTACAGGTATAAAGAAAGTATTTACCGAACTTCGAGAAACACTTTCTGTAGTAAAATATAAAAAAACTGCTAGGTTTAAATTGTTTAGATCTGAAACAGAAGCCGAACGTTTTAGTATCTTTGGTCAAGAGTCCCCAGTAAAAGAAATTATCAAAAATAATAAATCAAATGACCTTTCTAATAATGTTCATTCGACTAGTTTTAACTTCAAATCTTTAAAATCTGAAGATTTAGTTGCATTTCGACGTCTCATTGAAAGTGGAGAACTAGAAAAAGTAAAACAGGCCGTGTATTCGAATCCAAGATTTCTCGTTAGCAGTGGCGATACACCATCAATAATTCAAGTAAAATCATTAAATACTTTAAATATATATTTTATTAAGTATTCTAATTTGTATATCTAGTTACTATCAAAATAAAAACTCAATTTTATGTTTACCTTATGTAATTTAACTAACGAATTTAAAAGTATTTGTTTATTTATTTTGAAATATAGGTACTCAGATATAAGTTTGAGATATCAGTTAATTCTATACAATCGGAGAAAAATAATCTTATAAAAACCATATTTAAATTATTATTCATATTATAAACACTATTAAATACCCAGCTTGTTACTGATTATAAAACTAAATTAATTGAAATATGTATTTATTAGTGTTATTATTATTACAATATTTATTATTGTTTTTATTAAAATAACTAATTTATTTAGGAAGGATGTCGATATAATGCTATGCATGTAGCTGCTCGATACAACCAACCAGAAATTGTTCATTTCATAATGGAATGTGTTACTAGTTCAGATTTTATAAAAAGTTTATATGGTATAGAACAATCATATCTATCGCGAAGCGAAATTATTACAGATTTGTATTTAAATACTCCTGATAAAGCTGCTAATGATACGCCTCTTCATATTGCCTCAAAATTTGGCCATGTGAATGTAGTGAAAGAATTAGTTTCCTATGACAAATGCATATTGACATGTTTAAATAAATATGGCCAAACTCCAAAAGACGTAAATATTATTAATTAATAAAATTGTTATTTAAAACTAAGATATCCTATTAAACAACCTAGGTTATATGCTCAAGAAAAAACCAGGACATGTATGATAATATATTAAATTTGATTGAAAGTGGATACTTTGTACCAATGTGGAAATCTAATGACAGTTGTGTACAACCTACAATTGGTAAACCTTTTTCACCTAAGTCTCCGACAGTATTTCCAACACTACAGGTTAAATAAGAATATGAAGATTAAACATATTTTCAAGTACTTTTCCTAATTAAAATTGATTTGTATATATATATATTATTTTTTCCTTTTAGAGTGAAAGCCTTAAACAATTAAATCCTGTACTTGAAATACAAGCTCTGGCTGGACCAATGAATGAATCACAAGCTTTAAAATTTTGGAAAGATTGGAAGTCACCAGTGCGAAAAACTCTATTATCTTCAACACCTCAAAAATGTTCAACAAGCCCAAGACAAAACGAGTTTAATATCAAAAGTATTGAAAAAGCAGGAAGGTAAAATACTATTTATAATATTTATTTAATTTTGTTTGTGAATTATTTATTTATTTATTTATAGAATTTTAGCTGAAAAAAGAAAAGTTGGCTGGGCTGAGTATTGGCCATTTCTTGATCAAATAGTTGATCTTAAGTCTGATAGAGGTTTAGATCTACTTGAAAAATACTTAAAACAAAGATTTAGTATGAAAGTAAAGGATATTCCTGAAAAATATGAACATGAACCAACTACATTATTGAGTCCTATGAGTGAATTATGCAAAGCATTAGAGACTATGCGAATCAGAAGTACCCAAAAGGAAAAAAGTCCCAAACGATCTACTCTTGTACCTTATACTTGCCTTGTAAAATCCTGTAAAGTATGTACGTTAAATTAAGTAATAATAATAAAGATTAAATTAATATTATTATTTGTTTTATGTTAAGGTTTTAGGAGAGCGCCTGTTAAAAGTTATAATATCGGAATATAAAGATATGCAAAATATCAAACCATTAGCTAATCAATTATGTCATGAAGTTAGACATTTGTTAGTTTTAGAAGATAGTTTCTATTCAGATATTCGTTTTGATTCAAATATACAGGGTAAAATTCACGAAAGAGTAGCCGAGTATCTTTGTCAATTGTTAATCGATCATTTAGAACTTAACGTTGATATTTCTTCAGTACTAACTAAACTTCAGAAGTATTATGCGTAAGAAAATTTTAAGTTTTTAATATTTTTTACCAGAGGTATTTAGATAATATATTTAAATCAGTTTAACCGTTTTTTAACAATACATATCACATCTATTTTTAGACATATGCAAAAATAAATCTCTAAACATATATAACACAAATATTTTGTAATACTTTTGAAATTTTTAAATGATGTAATGAATTACTAGGAATTTTTATATTGGTTTGAGTTACACACTTTAAAAAAATTCATTATACTTACCATTTGTAATTAAATTGTATATAGAAAAATTAAACTTATTATAGTTATCATGCAATTGGAAGTCGTAGTGAAATAACTGCAGCTTGTTTGGTATCTCTCATGTGTAAGATTTGGCATGAAAAATTGTATAATATAAATGGTATGGAATTTATTGATGACGAAGAAAATTTTAAACAGTGGTTTTTAACTATTGATCCATGTTCTTGTAATATTGAAGCTAAACCTCCATTAAAACCAATTCAATTATTTTTGGGTAATATAAATATAATTAATATAGTAATATAATTTATAGTAATTACTTATTCTTCTTCTACTTTACTTTCATCTCAACTATTTGGGATCAATTAGAATTATTATACATATTTTATTTTTAATTTTCTAAGGTCCAATAATTTGCTAGATTTGCCAGAAAAATTGTGTACAAACCTAATCTATTTTATCCTACCAGTGTACAAATTCATGATATTCCACAAATAAATATGTTTGAAAAACTGGGCCTAAGTTTTGTTACATTAATATTATGTATTTAATATAACCATTTATTTTCTTTTAAATTACAAATATCTAATATAGAGTTAAAGTTTTAAAAATGTTTTTATTTTTACTATTGATCCATAATATAAATAATAGATTACTTCATTGACTATTATATATATTGTCTATAATTTATTACTGTATTTATATGGTTTTTTCCTTTTAATTAGATGACTCTCATTTAAAAACATCATTGGATAATAAAGAATCTAAAAATGATTCCCGGAATGGTAAATACAAATTTCCATCTGTTCAATTAGATAATAGTTATTGTTGAAAATGTACTTATATGATTAATTTGTTGACTAATTATTTATAACTTTAGACTATGATTCAGATGAAGACATTTTTTCAAGTGCTCCAACTAGTCCGTGTAGTGGATATTCTTCATCTGATGAATCAAATATGTTTTATAATGCTGAACGTGATTTTTCTTATTTGTTATTTGCCAGGTAACTTAAGTAATAATTCTAAAAACCATTAGATTCTGAATAAATCGGAGTCACATACACATACTTTAATTTTAATTATTAGCAAACTTAATAGATTATTTTTAACAATTGTGATTCAAATTATTTAGAAAACTGAAATGTTATTTATTTTTAAAAAATCTTTTGAATTATAATAAAATATTATGCACGTATATTATTAAAATCTTACAAAATAAAAATTATAATATTTTATCAAATTTTATGTATGGGCTATCAAATCTCAAATGCTTAAATAGTTAAACTAGATATTTTTTTTTTTTTCAGGGATAATCCTATAGATGAGGATTTTGAAATATTTGATGCTATTAATGGTATAAGTGTTGAGTCTAATAAATATCCATGGCTATATAGATGGTTGTATTCAATGAATGACTATAATAATGTAAACAGTCTGTGATAAAAAAAAATTAACACAAATGTATTTATTTTAATCTGATGAATTATTTAGTAATTACTAATAAATGTTAAATTTGTAATGTTAGAATAAGTTAGAACAGAAAACATAATTTCTATTAGTAATGTAACACTGTTTTGTACTATTTGCAATATTTTGTGTAATTTATTGTTTATTTTAAAATAATTTATGTAACTGATTGATCTTTATATTGGTCCAAAAAGGAAATTCTAAAATGCTATAATATGTACTGTTCATAAAAATATACTTTTGGATCTTAAATTATTATAACCAATGATTCAATTATAAATTTGAATTAAAAAAAAAAAGTTATTTCCAGTGGTACAATTCAATGTTATATGGTTATTGTGTTTGTTTGAACTACCAATTATTGTCATGGGTAAGGATAATTGTTCAAAGTAATAAAGGAAAAATGTCATAATTACTTGCTATCGTAAAAACCTTTAACCTCTATACAGAATTACACTCTATAAAAAATTCTTTGATTACAACTAAGTACAGAGACATATTTGCATGTCTAAACAGCGCCCTTTCATAAGAACACATGTTAATGTACTGGAACTAACGCACTGGAATTTTGAGGTGAACATTTTAAAATTTATGCCTACTGTACATTATGGGCTCTAAAACACAATATTTTAGACCATTCTGAGTGAGTGTAAACTGCGGAATGGGGTTGATTTTTCAAAACAATATTTCTATTTAGCTATGCTTTAAACAAATTAGCCCTTTTCCAATGTGGTGACCAAGTGTAGAAAATTTTCCTTCTAAATACATTTAAAAAAAAAAAGCTGATACTGGGGATGGGAGAAACAACTGTTGTAGATGAGAAATTTGGAAGTTAGGATATATATGGTTATTTCATTTATATCTGTAAGCAATGATAAACCATTGTTTGACGAAAGACGATTACGAGCGCAGTTAAGTAATACATAATTTGAAGTGCTGTAATTTTTTTTTTGAAATTTCATTTAAATCTGATTTCAAAACGCTTATTAATAGAAAATAATCAATAGTCTGATGATTTTGGAAATTTTACCACGTCTAGGTAATTCTAATCTAAATATTACCAATTTTCTATGTGTATTTATAATCGAATTACATAAAAAAAAAATTTACGTTTTCCATGTAAATTTTTCCCCACAAGTGCTTTTATTTAAAAAATCAAAAAATGATAACTTTAAAGTACAATCTAGACTACTTGAGCTTTTAGATAAGTTGCTACACGTAAAAATCGGAGCAAGTTAACTAGGAAAAAAACGTGTCTATTGACTAGAACAAAAAAAAAAATAATAATCAGCATTGCAAAACCAATATCTCACTCGTTACACTCGGAATTTAAAATATGTATATTGTATATTTTAATGTATTTATATATATATTTACCTAGGAACTTCTTATTTTGGTCCATAAATCAATCCCCCATACCATAGATAAAATAGACATTTGGATATCCAATATATACCTATCCATTGGAACTTGAAAGTCCTAAATATTAATAACTAATTAGACATCTACTTTACAACCATTAGATAGGAACAAAACAGGTCTCTTGGAATTTTTTGATGAAAACTATTTCTGGTAGAAAAAATTGTGTGTAAAAATTAAAAACTACGAAATCGGGAACGTTGCGGCGTGCGTTGTTTGATTAAAGTCCGACGTTTTACATTATACTATATAGTATAATATTTAGGACTATGTAAGTTTTTTTTTTCACTATAAATATGTTATAATTTTTATTCCATTAGACTTATTCGAAATTGTACTGGCGATATTTGTATCCGTTGAACAGGCAGTACCATAATTTTTAACCTAGTTTTTACCAGGGAAAACGAAAAAGTTATTACTGTTATATTTCAAATTTTTCCAGGCTTGTGCACTCCCAAAAAGCATTAAATACAGAGCGAGTAATTCTGACCGAATATAGACCGAAGATCTAGAGTTGATTTAAGTGGGGAAGCGGCGCTCGAACAGTACAAGCTGATCTGCGGGACGCATTATCCGATTTCACTGTATTACCACTGGCGGTTGCTCAACGAAATTTGTGTCTACTCCATAATTTATCGAATTACGATACTCACTTTATCGTAACGGAGCTGGGATACGATAAAAATCGTATTATAATCGTATAATTGTGATACCGAATAGTAAAGAAAAATGTACATATTTTACGAAATATATAAACCGAAACTTCTCTATTAAGCTCATAGACATGTTTAGGTTTATGCCCTCTAGTTTAGCGACTATGGCTGCAAACCTAAAGATGGATGACTTAAGGTTGTTTCGGGGAACAACAAAAGTGTTTGAAAATACAGAGATAGGACTTGTAACTCGTATAGATAGGCGTATACCTTTAAGAGTATACGGATAATTGGAGGAGATGACATTATTCGAGGGAATGAAGTTTTATAGCGCGTTGGAGGAGAGAGATAGAGAGATATAGACCACTAGGACTACTTGACGTTTTTGGAGAACGTCTTCGGAAATTTCAGGGACTTCAGCGTAACCACGTACAATCTAGACCCTGCGCGGTATTACACAGTGCCAAGGTTCAGTTTCAATGAAGTGTTGAAACTACCAAGTTAGATGCATATGCAATGAGGAAAGTTCTATGTTTCTTCGAAATCGAGAGCAACTTTCAGCCAACTATTTGTATTTGATGGTATCTAGTTAAGTAAAGTAAAATAATATTTAGTATATTATTTATATATTATTTTAATACCTTTATATAAGAGTGAAGACCAGTTAATAATGCTTCGTATACTTCAGGTACAATCTGTGATATTGACTGTTTTGATATTTTGAATGTGTACATTAAAGAATGATATGAATCACCTGTAGATAAAAATCGTAAAGTTATTGCTAAACGCACTGACATAAAAATACTTTTACGAAAATGTGTGTTTTCTTTTGTGACTTTTGGGCCAATTAAATTAATTCATAATTCAAAATCACTTCTAGACATTTTGGTAAAATTACTAAATAAATCACCGTCATGTAAATCTAAAATTAAATTCTCACCACTGTAAGTCTTTCTTCGCTGAAAAAGTGTTCTTTTCCACCACCTTTTTTTGTTTTTCATTTTTTTTTTTTTTTTAATGTTTTATTACGCATTGTAACAAACGCAGCAGCGCCAATGCAGCATGCGACCTGTTCTAGATCTGACATTTTCACAACTGTTGGCAAACATATAGCGAACAAATAAATTATGAACAAACATTTGTTGTCATGATAAAATGTTTGACAAATGTTCGACAAACGTTTGTTAGGTGTGGAGACATCTTTATATGACGCCCACAATGACCTGCCTCTATTTGAAAATTCCATCCTGGCAAGTTCGAAGGTACGGGAGCTGATGGCAATATTGGAGAAAAAAGATAATTACATGGAAATGAGAAAGAAAAAGGTGAACGAAAGGATTTCTTTAAACTGATAAAAAATTCAGTAAATATTTTCATTATATTTTTTATAATCGATCTCCCCAGGTTTTCGATTAGACGACGGAATCACCTAGGAAGAGGAAGAAGATGTAATTGGTATCGTGCGAGTGTAGAATTCAAGATGGTTAATAAATCCACATTTAACCATCCTATAACGCTCGCAGAAAATTTGGAATTAGTTATTATGGATAATAAAATAATACAATTTGACAGTGGTGTTGGAGGTCAGCAAGACGCTAATGTATGGCCATCACTACAACACGACGAGGAAATATTTTGACGATAAATTAAACTTATATATACAGATACAGGTAAATTATTATTAGCACTTTTTGTTTTTGGTATATCATATATCAACGAAAGATTTTTACACGGACTTGCTTCCAAACCGGGGCTGTTGGAGAACATGGACACTGCTAACCTCTCCCTGGTTCATCTGTGCTACGTAGCCGAGCGGAAGATTTCAGGTATATTTTTTAATGAGACAGATGGTCATACGTTGACGGAGTTTTGCGCACTACGAACCAAATCGCATACGTACACATTGGACAGAGTAGAAAAAATCAAGGTTAAAGATATTAGATGTCATGTAGTCAAAAACCACATTACTTTTAACGGCCATAAACAGTGCTTGTTTGGTGACGTTGAACTTGATGCGCGTATAGGGATAATGTTTCTATATGGTCGTTCCATCACCAACTCAGACCGATCTCAACAAACAAACATATAATAGGTTTTGATGATAAAATGGTGACAATGGTGAATGGATGATAATTTGGTGCACACATTGCCACATGGTCATTATAAACTTGAGTAAATCAAACCGGAAAATTATATTAAACACATTAGACTAATTTATATATTTTTTCAGTAACGCAGAAATGATTAAAGCGGCGGAACACCATCTGGAAGCAAACGAAAATGTATAAAATATATATCTATTTGTCGACATTTATATTGTATTTACATTATTGTTGCTATTATTATTTTTATTTTTTTTTCGTATTATAATTTAATTGTTGTAAATATTCTATAAAATACATGTATTTTTTCAAAAGCTGACTTATATCTGTTCTTATTCGACCTTAATTGGGTGGAGGTATTAAGTAAATGAGGTATTAAATAAAATTATTTGTGCTACTGGTAGTGAAGGCATTATGATAAAAGCTGATAATAGACGATGACACAAATGTGATAACATTTCGGTTTCTGTGACAACATCTGATAAGAGATAGCAGTGATAACGGCTGATAAGAGCGGGGTCCTTGGCTTTGTGAAAGGGACAGAATGCCCCTTTACACGCTACTGCCAATAAGATATTTGGATATCTCATAGATATCCATTGGAAATTTTAAACATTTATTGGATATTATGTACCCAATACAATATTATTATTTATATTACAATTTTTTGATGCACGAGAACCACCGTGCGATTTTTCGAAAATATTTCAAAATAATCATATTATTTTGTATTCAGAATAGATTAAATGCATTAGTAAACGAATTTTACGTATGTACCATAATAATAAATTATTATTATTTTTTTGTCTATTCGTATTAATGGTACCTCGTACCTATATATGTAATATAGACAATACTGTAGATTCATTAGTATCAACATAAATGTATAGGATATTTCTTTTTGGAATTGATCAAAAGATTAATTGTTGGAATTGAATAATGACTAATGCAGATTTCGATTGTTGCCCATTTATACCGGGTGTTTTACGATGATTTGAAATACACTTTGTTCTATTCAATATTTTTAAATAATTAGTATATTTTTGTTCCAAAATTAATATATATCAAAAAAAATTATTTTAAGTGGAGGAACTTATAATACAAAATTTAAAATTTTACTATAATTTTTTAAAAATAATTAAAAAAAGCCATTTTCTAAAATAGATTTAGTCATTATAGTAGTATTGCATGATATTAACTGATGAAAACGAAAATCATTATCATTTGATGTGTCTCACTACTGATTAAATATTATATTAAACCACTACAGTATACTGATTTGAACATTACAACATCTTATAAAATAAAAGACAATACCTAAATAGAAGTTTCAACTACCAAACATTTTCTAAAATGGCTATTTTGAATTTTTTTTAATAAAACAATTTTAAATTGTTTATTTTAAGGTTTCCACTCTAATAAAAAAAAAAAATATATATATATACATTAACTGTAGTGCAGAAACATACTTCTTATTAAAAAAAAAAATATTGAAAAGAACAAAAGTTATTTCAAGTATCAGATCATTATATAGGAACATCCTATATAGTATGTAAATACAAATTTAATTTAACCATCTAATAATGTAGATGTTGTATAGGTATGTACTATATTTATTTTATATTAATACTTTTGTACAATGCTTAAATTATTTGTTTTTAATTAAAATAAAAAAAATACCATACCTACTGCTTCTTTATATAATAGGTATTTTATATTTACTGTTCAAAAATGTATTAAAATTTTAAATTATTGTGAATCAAACACTAATAATTTTTTCTTAAAAATTGTATATGAAAACATTTTGCTTAAATTTTAAAAATACGAGTATATCCAGTAGGTATTAGTAGGTAGCTTTTATATAGGTTCTTAAATTGATAGGTGAATTTGCTTCGATTAAGTAAATATATAGGTAATTGGTATCTACCACCTAATGTAGGTCTACAATTTTATTATAAACCTACTTTTCCTTAAAAAGTCCAAATTAATTGTATACGTTTAATTATAGTAAAATTAATATAGCGTTAAACAAACAATAAACATATAATATTAAGTAGGTTAAAATGTTTTATCCAATTATTTATTTTTTAGTGAATTACCTATTATATATGCGTGTAGCTACCTATGTATCATGATGATAGTAAAAATGGAAGTAATGTATAAAAATGGGATACATAATGAGACCGGGTACCGGACACTCGTTTCGCTTCGCGCTAAGCCAATGTTATATTTATTAACTAGCCTGTATTTATTACCTAGCCGTCCCGTCCGGTTTTTGCACGTGCAATAAATCATAGAAATATTAACTAATTTGGTTAATATGTCTATGCAATAAATCCTCATATTTATTTTAGGTGAAATTGCTATGTACAGGCAAATAAAAACAAATTATAATCGTCGTTTTCCTTCCCATTTTAACTGAGGCCTATCTGGGTATCCCAAGTACCTCCTCATCAGAAAAAAGAAGGCCGTAATATTTTTTAACTAATACTTATATTTCTTACATTTTCCTGTTTTTCTCTGTTTTTTTCGTTTTTTCACATTTGTTGAGAAATCTCCTGGGAAAATCGAAAAATTACCTCTCTAAAGTATCTCTCCAATCAGAATTCCTTTTTGAAAAAATGATATCATTGTAAATTGGAGCAAAATTTCTGGTAGAAAAGTAGTCCTCAGAAAAAAAGAATTGTAATAATTTACTAATATACCTATACCCCAATAATTTTTTTACATATTAAAATAGTTTTTGTATCTATGATTGAGCCGGGTCAAGGTTTCTAGTGTTATAATTTCGTTATGGCGGTTTAACCGTTGTTTCTTATCATTGAATTTTAGTAACAAAATAAATGTGTCACGATCGCTTATGTGGGTTTGCACAGCATTGAATATTTAGTATTTACCAGGAAATGAGTATATTATAGTGCAAGGCCGTATTTGACGGAGGGTTTTATGGGCACTTGTCCCGGACAGCAGATGTTTGGGTGGCATCCGGATACCGGAATAAAATACGAAAAATTTAAAACTTTTTGATCCTTGGCTTAGAAAATTTATGAAAAAAAAATATCAATTTCAAAAAATAAAAATTGATAGAAGAATTTGAATAAAAATTTATATGATTTGGCCTGCAAATTTATACGTCAAGATTTCACGTAACAACATAATGGCAATGGGGCATCCAGCGAACACAAAATATTTTAGTACTTACCTATATAGGTATAAACGTTCCAGAGGTTAGATGGTTTATTTTTGAATAAAACGAATGAATGAATTCAGACTGTTGCGTGCATGCGTGTGTTTCATTTCGCGTAGTCGTGTATACGTAATTACATTCAGTTTTTTAGATTCCGAGTGTAGCGAAGAATGTATTGGTTTTACAAAGATGTTTAATTTTTTTTTTATGTGAAACCACCAGAATCTATCCCATAAAGTTTACTCCGATGTAATTTTCTCAGAAGTTCTCCCAACAAATATCAAAAACCAGGAAAAACAATATACAATATAATACAATGTATATACAATACAATATTTAACAAATATTATTAATGAAAATATATAATGCCTATTTAGTTATTTTACAATAATATTATGTATATATTTTTAACAAAACATCACTATCAATTGAACTTCGCTTAGAACCGTTTTCAGTAAGCAATGGTTTATCGTTGCTAACAGATATAAATAAATTTCCCCTCTATATCCTACCTTCCCAACTTCTCATCAACAATAGTGACTGCATCTATTGTACGAAATATGTCCGTCATTTTGGTTTTTAAATTATTCATGTAACGGTGTAAATATTTGATTTAAAAATTTTAATAAAAAATCGGAGTATCGACTTTTGTTTCACGGTAACAGCATATTGAGCTTTGGTTTTATTTTGATTCACTTGTTGAATTAAGAAATATAGTTTTTTAAATAGTTTTGAGTATATATATATATATACAGTTTATACAGTAATATTCTGTATTCATTACCTCGTTAGGGTGTTAAATAAAATAAATAAATAAAAAGTTACGAGATTAATATACCTATTTTTACTCTTAAACACTGCTATATTTAAATGCATTTTGAAATTTGTTAAACATAAACAGCAGTATTTCAAATTTGAAGTAAACACATTTTAGGTAGATAGTTATAACGTACAAGTTTGCAATTTTTTTATTTTTTCCTTAACTACTTAGATATTGGGTATTTTTTAATTTGTTTACTGCTAAGAGCCTTAAAAAAAGATTTGCCTCAGGCATCCGAAAGTCTAAATCCGGTCCTGCTATAGTGGATGATATTAATATATCATTGAACGATTTTCTTCTTTGAAAAACTGTAGATTAGACTTTGTATTATAAATTTAAAACATGCATTATAATATTATATTATTAATTAAATACAAATTTCTCATTTTATGTACTAAAATGTAATAATATTTCGCAAATATTAAAAAGCCCAATTCCCGTGTCTATTAATAAAATTGTTGTATCTGAGACAACGTTAGAAATTTTTTATTTTAAAAGTGAGTAAAATATATTTCCCCATACCTCCTCGTCAGAAAGGCCTAGGTACTTACTCCGCTGAACTTCGCTCAGAATCGTTTTTCGTTAGTAATGATTTATCGTTGCGTACAGATATACCTAAATTAAATTCCCGTCTATTTATCCTATACCTTCCAAATTTTTAATCAACAACACTGGCCCACTCGCGTCATGATGCGAAGCATAATCTGTCTATTTTTTTGTACAATATTTCTGTCGCATTATTTTTTAATTTCGATTTTAATAAAAATATCGAATAGGTAGATATACTCAAATACCTATCAAGCGTTAATTTATTAATAGATGGTAAGTATAAAATAATGAATACCAACATACATACTTACCTATAATCTATGTATTATATTTTATGCTATACTCATGCTTAAATTTTATGTCTAATAGATTCTAGGTACTCAGATTCAGTTCTTATTATACAAAATGTTAAATTTGCCATACCGCACATACGGTAAACAGCTAGTGTAGTTACGGAATACAAATTTAATTCATGTGGAGCGCTTATACAGGTATTAAATTAATTTCCCGTACCTCTGTATTTAAAATATGAACTACTACGTTTACATATTGTAGTCATTATATAGTGCGCATTAACCTAATTCGTATTTAGTGGTTTCAAACAAGTAAATAAACACACATTTAGTACTCAATACTACAATGAAATTTGATTTTATTTGATTTTTTAATAATCTATTTCACTCTTATTGTGGTGTTAATGTATAAACACGGTATGTCGGTAAGTATAAATAGATTTACAGTTTTGGCATTAATTGAATATCTAATTATGTATACATAGATGTATATTGTATAATATATGTCGCATCCATATCCCGTTATTATCCGTTTCGCAAAATGGACACCGTTAACATCCATTTCGCGAAATGGAACCGCGGTTTCTCCACTTTGCGTAATTACACAATATGGATAACATTTTGTGAAATGGATACCTAAACCATAAACAACGGAACTTGTTCCATCATTTGGATGTCCATATAGCGAAGCAATACTTTTTTTTATATACAAATTTCGTTTTTCACAATTTAATTTATTTTATAAATGTATTATTATTAAAATATTAAAAACTATCAAATAAAATGCCTATTGGAGTACCTATATATAGTACGTTATTTTAGTTATTTTTATAAATTGTATTAAATTTTTCGTTTAATGAAAACAATTTATTTTATAAAAATCACTACTAATTCTTGACAGACCTGAACAAAACCACATAGTGTCAATAAATTTGCAATCAAAAGCCAATTCTGAAGTTCAAGATCGGGGTCAAGGTTTCTGATAGAAAAGTTGTTTACGACAAAAACATATTACACTATCATAGGTATTTAAATTTAATGGTATAATCCTCATTAATGTATTTCAAATTTCCATTAATGTCTAAAAGAGATATTAATAATATCTATTAAAAATACGAAATTAATCTTAATCAGTTACAGTTTTTTTTTAAATAATAGATTGTTATAATAGTTATATTATTTGGCGTTAATTGGATTAGGAATATGTAAATTGATATAGTTGTTGGTATTTAATGACTCATGGGTTAACTAAATAATATTATGCTATCTATTACAAATAGTAGGTACCTAAATAACAGTCAAATGTATAAAACCTTCCGGCTCTTTAACAAAACTAATAAAATCAGAGACGTATTTAGATATTTTGTGCCACAGGTAAAAAAACGCCCCCTAACCCAAATTTCTTCAGAAATATATTTGTAAAAAAAAAATCAGTTAGGTGATACATTTAATAGACACTACACATAAATTAAATTGCAGCATCTCTTATTAACCAAGTTGTACTGGGGAGCAGTTCTTATCAATTACAATTGTACCTACATAAAATAACATGTAATAATTCATATTAGTATATAAAAAATAATATACAATATTAAAACTAGAAAAAATAAAACTATAGCACAAGTAAATACACAATATAGTATGTTATACTAATATAAACTATAAATACTAGATTAATCAAGACTCTTAACATAACTTTTGAAAGACCTTAAATTACGAAAATAATTTATATTAATATTTAATTTTTGACATAGTTTTAGATCATTATATAAAACATTCATTTGGCCAAAAACTTAATTATAACTAGGTAAATATAAATTAATGTATTCTTCGTTATACTCGAAATCTATAAAAGGCATGTTAGGTATATATAAAAATACATTAATTGATGTACAATTTACATTATACATAAGTGTAGTAGGTGCATTTATTGTCAATTATACAAAATGTATAAAAATACAAAATTGTATGTTAAGTTAGGAACTGTTGTTTTCTAAAAAAATAATAAACACAGTTTAAAACATTTTGGCAGTTTGACTCCCTTAAATATGCCATTGATTTTATTATTAGATATACGTAAATGTATTTATATTTAATTATAAATTAATCTCAAATTCAGTAGAAGTATAGTCAAATTTTTAACTCACAACAATGTTAATTCAAAATATAAGCAATATAAGAATATGAGCTGATAATGTTCTATGCAAGTTGTTATTAATTGTACGAGCGATTAAAGAGTAAACAACCGGAATGAGTAAAATATATGCGTAACGGGTGGATTATTCGGCCACTTTGGTCATAAATAAATTTTCTGTCTATCAGGTTATCCTAATATTGTAGGTATTTCTTATTGTTTAGAAGCTCAATAATTTTTAATTAAATGATGAACAGTTGCGAAAAATTAATTTATCATTTGAAAATATTATATAATCTATATGATAGGCATTAAGTTAATATTTAGATAGATCACAAAACTAATAAGTTTTGTAACCTATTGTTATTCCAATTATACTGTTATATTTACATTAGGTACCTTATTAATATAAATATGTTTTTATTTTTGTTTAATTATATTGAAATTTTATTTGTAGGTTATTTTACAATGTTTAAATAGAAAATTATAATTTAAGGATGGCAATGACTATAGTAGGTACCTAATTAGGAAGAATATATGTGTACATTTCTAAGTAGATACCAGCTATTTCATTATTATGTTTTATATCATTTTATTATCTTATATTATATACAGATTCACTAAACGTGCTCACCCCGTGTTTTTAGTTAAATTTTGTATATATTTAAATTCTGATTTTTGAAATTTTTAAATGTAGTGAATGCTGGTATTTTCGAAATCTACTTAGATTTTCCATATCATTTAAGGCATATTCTGAGGTGATACCAACTTTGGTTTTTCAAATAAGAATCTACATTGGAAATTCTATAAATGGACGGAGTATTACTTTAAATATATTTTGGTGTCAACATTTTTAATGTCTGTCAATCTGTTAACGAGATATTCCACTTTTAAATTTAGGTAGAGGTAAAGTAATGGAGTATTATTTGTGTGGCAGCACAGCGTGCAGCGTTTTAAGTAGTTTTAAGTTTTAAGTTTCAGTAGTGTCGCACTACTTTTATATGGTTAATATTATTTCTGTAAGTGATAGTTAGTGGAAAAAAAATGTCAACGTAATGTAAGAATTTTTTTTAGCGCTCTAAGTTTTGAATAAAAATATATTTTGATAAAAATGCCCCTTAATTCGAGCAGTGATTATATAGGTATAAGAAGTTCAATATAATCTTTTACTAGGTAACAATAATAATTTATTGTGTAATAATGTTTTACCTATTAATCTAATAATATGTTTTATATGTTTGATTTAAATTAATTTATTTTTTTAATATAAATAAATACATATATATATTAATATTATTATTATAAACTTTTTTTTAATTTTATGCTCATTAATCTATATGCAGAAATTTCAGGTTCAAATTTACAAATACAATTTAGAATTATTTTTAAAAACATGCATTTGTTTTATACGAATCCCAGAAAAAAACTAAAAAGAAAAAAAGAACAGTTTTAAAATTTGAAATAAAATTACAAAAAAAAAAAAAAAATAATGATATAATATTTTAATATCTATAAAAACGCTTTGACACTTTAGTGACTTTGACAGACTAAATTTGATTCACTCAAGTAATGACATGAAAGTATGAAAAGGTCTAGGTACATATAGGTAATTTCCAGTAATACAAATGTATTTTACTCTATATTATACCACTAGTTATATTATATTTAATATATAAAAACATACCTACCATAAAAATATTAAGATTATGAATGAAATATATATTGCAACCACTTATTGTTTTGAAAATTATTTTTTTTTCATATAATTTTTTACAATTAAGCATTTTTCAAAAGAAATATATTTTTTATATTTCAATGTTTTTAAAAATTATTTAAAATATTTTTTTAATTTTCATATTTAATAAATATATATACATACTGAAAATTTAAAAATTGATTTCTTCTTTGGTTTTTTTAACTGATCACCTATTTGTTCGTATAAAATAATATGATAAGACGCTCGTGTACCACGACTAAGGTTATAACCTAACCATAGAACATATTATAATATATCATATTATTATCTATAGTCTTGATCTGTACGATAATATTGTGATTATGGTTTCTATGATTGGTCACACTGAAAATGCAGCTGTGAACGACCCGTTATGTTTTTGTTACACTCAATTTTTTTTTATCATTTGCAGTCGGGCCGTGCGTCTCGTGCTATAGTGTTAGTGTAATATTATTTTTTTTATTTTTCTTATTTATTTGAAAATTAGTGAATTTATATATTTTGAGTTATATTTTTTTCTGGTCAGTGTTGTTGTATAAATTATTTATTGTGAAATTATTTAAGTGAATAAAAATAAATTACCTAAGTCTGCACGTTAGAAATGTTCGTGTATAGAAGCTCTGACAAGAATATTTACATTGTTTGATGATCGTAATGAATGGATTTCGATTCAACGGATATTTTTAAAAACTTGAAGGTAAATTTGTATGGTATATTTATACCCGTTTAATCATGCCCCCGAATTGTGACAGTTTTATAAACAGAGATTTAATAAAAATATAATTTACAACCAGTGGTTTATTTTTCGTTATATAGTTATGTAGGTACCTACTGATTTAAATGACTAATGCATATACTATGTAGTGGTTTTAAATAAATTAAAACTAGTAAATTTAAAGGTGTAAGTTTATATTTTAGAAATATAGTTAATTATTGTTATTTTAATTTAAATTAACTATTAACGAAGGTACTGAATATTGGTAGAAAATTGCATTATATTATATTTTAAAGGTAGAGACTATATAAATTTTTACAATTTAGGTAGGCAAAGTAGATAGGTGCTTCCTACTAAAAATAAAAATAAAAATTTTTAAGTTTAAAAGAGATTAATATATTTTTACAGATTTGAATTTTTTTAATCAATGTTTACAGTGTTTTAGATTAGTTTTTTTTTTTTGTTGAGAGTGTATCTTAACATAATTAATATATAATCCATTCTTGAAAATACAGTTAAATACAATGCAAGTTACTTATTATTACAATATTATCTACCTACAATGTTTATCATTATGTAGAATTGTCAGTTGGCAGTTTAATTATTGTATTAAGATAATAGAACAGATTGGTATTCATTTGTTATTTCATATGTGAAGGATATTTTCGTATGTCTTTTATTCAAGTAAAACTAATTTTTCTCTAATAATAGAATATTGCTATTACTATTATATGTTTTTATTCAATTTTTATGTATACTATTATACGGTTTGACAATTAATAGTTAATAGTATTTAGGCGATTGACCTTATAAAATTCATAGTTGTAAGTAATACTTTAGTGTATATTAGTAAAAGGCTTGATAGTAGGTACCTATTTAATTTAAAAAATTAATGGAGCCCAAATAAGTCCATAGATAAAAATAATTTGTTATTGTGAGCAAGGCAGTAAATAATTTTAAAAAAGGACAAAATAACTAAGTAAATACTTATAATGTTTTAATTAATATAATTTTAATAAAATTAAAATAGTATCTAAGTATAGGATAGTATAGGTATGCGGGTAGGTACTTATATAATATATTTTAATTCTATAAATAATCATAATATTAATATTCTATTGGTTACCTATAACTCTAACTATATAACCATTATAACCATAAATATTTAGGTTTTAAAGTTTTTATTAACATTGATTCATAGTTGTTGATTCATAATAATGACAATATAAAAATAATGCTCATATTACCTAGTTTATGTTAAGAAATTATTAATAATATTATCTGTAAATGATAATGTTATAAGTTCCTACTCGTTATAACATATATATTGATTATTCCAGAGATTAATCATTAACTTACATTTAGGTAAAAAATACATTAAAAAATATGTTTTCTTTCAAATAAATTTTCATAAGTATAAAAAAAGCATTAACAATAATATTATGTTAATAAAAACAAATGTATAAGTACCCCTTTAAGTATCTCATTTTAATTAAAGTTTGTCCATATTTTTCTTGATATTTTATGAACATGGCTTACCATATAGGTACATTACTGCTCTAGTCTTCTGGTTACTGATTTCTTCAGTTCAGAAAACTTAATTTCATTTCCTTAATAGTTAATCATGTAATATAAATAGGCACCTAATGAATATGATTATTTTATAAGGGTTATTATTGTTAAATTCCAATTAGTTTAAATTTTTATAATTTTATTTCTTGATTATAAATAAATAAATTAATTAAATATGTGTGTGTGTAGGTATCTAATAATAGAACTAATTTAATATATCTACTAAAGGATCAAAAAACGTTTCTTGGTATTTTTAGCCAAACAATTAACAAAAAATTATATTGTAGCATTGTATATGAATTATTATATAGGTAAGTTATATTTGGTAAGAAGGTGGAGTTGCCACTTATGTTTAGTGTACCTACTATTTTTGCCACTCATTTTAATTTTAATTTATAAATAGTGCAATTTTTTAATTTGGTAAGTTTTATGATATCTAGTTGTATTTGTCCACATTCAAAAATTTACTGAGTGAAATTAATTATTACAAAATCATAGATAGTGTATAATGGCCATAGACCAAAAACATGTTATTTTAAAATTTGCATTTAATACTAATTTTTCATTTCATAATGTTCTTAAGATTTAAAAATCAGACTAAGTATAAGTTAAAATATAATGAATTCATAGCTTAGTTTTGAAATTTTTTTTATAGTAACTAGATAGAATATATAAAAAATTAATAGAAAAAAATCCTCAAGAACACCATAGGTGGTGACTGAAATCTACCAGTTTCGATTAATGTAGCTAAACTATCCGAATCTATATAATAATTGTGTAATAAACGAAGTATTAAATATTATATTAATTGTAACTTTATCTACATATTTACTCATTATAATTATAAATATCGGAAACCTGAAGGTAATGTATATCAATTTTCAATGGGATTTTCAATCAGTTTATATTTATATAATTTAAACACATAATAATATTATTTATATAATTTCATTATAATAATTTACTTAATTTTATGGAGATATACCCTAGGGTCTAGAGTATACCTATTAAAACTATTAAAATAGTTTTTTCATATTATTTGTTTTAAATAAATAAATGTTTAAGCTAGATCATACCCTTGGTAATACAATTCTGAATATAAGTATACAACTAGGTGTACAAGTTTTACTTTTGATATTTATAACTGTTATAGATAGGTTACTATAATATAACTTAGATACATAAGATTAGCGTGTGGACCTTTAGTTTGATATTTTGTTAATAGGTATACTTGAGCATTAAAAATGCTTTAGACTTAATAGTTTTTGTTTTTATCAATTGATCAAAATACTGAATTATAATTTATAGGAGAGCCAAGAGAATATATTTTCTTTGTCTACTAAGAAGTAAGCTTAAAATATATTTATAGAAAATAACTTTTTTTTTAAGTGGAAATATTTTTGGTTATACCTAGGTTACAATTGATGAAAAACTATACTTTTAAACCTAATAATATCATGTAAATTATTAATTTGTATTGAATTTTACATTGAGCATCATTATTTTTTATCCTTATGTTGTATTTAGAAGGGGGAAGTGTTTGACAGCTATTTTTCACAAATTCCGTTCAAAGGCCTAAAACTCGCCATAATTGTTTTAAAAATTATTTACCAGAAATTGCAGAGGGGAAGAAGGTGGCACCATTCAGATCCTCTATAAATACGCCTCTGTCTGACTTCTGTTTAGTATCATATTTTCAATTTAATGATTTATTTCCAAAACATGAATAACTACAGTAACAATATTTAGAAAATAAGAAATGGCTGCCCTTAAGTTCACTTAAGTGGAATGAAGACATACAGGTGTTAAAGAATTATCTCGAAAATAATTTATTACATCGTTTTAATATATATATATATAAATAGGTATATTGGTGTATTAGTTATATTATTTTAGTTTTCTTAATAATTTGGAAAAAATTAAAAGAGTACGCAATAACGACTACTGATTTTGTGGTTTTTTTTTTGTTGTAGTTCAATTAAAAGTAATCTTTGACCTTAAATTTCTATAGAATACTTTTATAAGTCTTTGCTAGGCGTAATATATTTTTCAATGTAATATACTGTAAGCGGAATCGTGTTTTATTAACATACAGATATATATTAAATTAGGGGCGTACCCTACATATTCCATTTTCTCAACTTTCCACCTACAAATACCCGTGTTGCGAAGTATGTCCGTTGCTTTTATTTCCTATTTTGTACAATAAAAGTATCATATTATTCGACTTTTTTGATTTTTAGTTTTATACTAGTGTCTTGTTCCGGATTTTAAAGGAAGCGTTTTTTCTTATGGACATTTTTTTCTAGTTTGTGCACACGATTGTTTTCATTTTCTAAATAATTAGGAAAAACGGGAAAGTTTACGACAATAACGGTTTCATTATTTTCAATTTGGTTTTTTTGTTACTACCTACATTATATTGGATTAAAATAATTGTAGAAACTTGAAATTTTTAAAGAATTCTGGTGATTTGTAGACATTTGACATTTTCTAGTCCTTTTTTAGTTTTTATTTTGTTTTGTTATGTTTTTATTATGTTGACAAACTCAGGTAAAATTATATTATCTATTTATTATTCTTATTATTTAAAATTTAGATGAGAGCTAATAATTTATTTAGAGCCTAAACTACTTGGCTTTTCAACATTTTAAATTTATAAGATGAAATATTGTAAAAACCAGAGTAAAAATGTAGTGTTATGTACCTAATTACTTTAAATTTGGTTAAGAAAATAAAACAAAAACATAATATCGAAAATAGATGATTTGTTATAAATAAATATTCTGTATAGCTAGAACTTTAAATTTAGTTTAAAACTATTGTTTTTAGATGTTGGTATTTGTTTATTTATTGTATGGTTTGTATACAACACTAAAATAGCAAAATACAATAAATATATCAAATAAATGAAATGGATAAAATTTGAATAATATTGATGTAATAATATTAAATGATGTTTGCATTGACAACACAATACAATATACAATGAAAACTGTCTAAAATTCACCATCTGTAAGTCGGAAACACTGTATTCTTGAAATTAAAATTTGAATAGTTTCAAAATGAAATTTTTCACATATTTCATTAAATTACTGTAAGGAGACGAAGGTTCTTATTTTTGGTCTATTAGAATTCCGTTTTAGACATTTTTCAGTGTTTTCACTGTATACGGATCGATAAACATATATAGGAATCGGCTATAAAATAAAATATTGTTTTCTTAATTATTTCTATATGCCTCATCCATATTTTCTACCGTCTGGAGTGTTGTCACGTTGCCAACTGCATAGGTCTTTCTACATTATAGTTTTAAATATAAACAATTACAACCGCATACATTCTTGAGTCTGGAAACTTTTCATGTGCCCGGACTAAAAAAACAATGTATATACTTATATTATGTTAAATATTAAGTAAAAAATGATCAGGAAACTCAACAGTTTTGTTATTTTTTGACGAATTTCACTTTGGTCATCTACCTGTTGTTACAAAGCAACAAGTATCACAATTGTCAACTTTAAAATTAGTAAGGTTTACAATATGTTTTCATAATAAAAGGTTTTACGAGTTACAATGCATAGAGATTATATATAATATATGATACACATATATGCCATGTTATTTGATATTCGTGAGGTTTTCTTGTGGTGTGTATATGTAACATCGGGTATCGATGTTTTTATTGTTCGAAAATATGATCTCATGTTTGAGTTTACTATATACATAAAAGTGTATATAAAAGAATCTGTAATTACTTATTTAGTATAAAATATAAACTCAAATAAGGTATTTTAATCATTCTGTGTTAGAACAAAAGTAAGTTTGTAGTAAGTAGGTACAAACGAACAATTAAAACTAATAAGTTAATAAATTAATAATTTTTATTCAAAATTATTTTGAGTTCGTTTTTAATTTCTAGCTCGATAGGTTTACTTAATATAAAATATAGTAACTATTTTGCATATATTATTACCATGATCTATTATCAATAGATAATAGGTATATCCTTATAGATATATCCATAAAATATATATTATTTTATATAATATAAATAAAATGCAAACACTTGACAGTCAACACAAATACATTATTAAAATTAACTGTAAACTAAATATTTTAATTTTAATATAATTACTTACCTACTATTTTTTCGTATAATAATAATTAATACAAAATATTAATATTTTTTATCCGACGACTGGTTTTAACTATTAATTATCTTTTTTTCGTGCACCTGTTTACAGAATTATTGTTATTTGTTTTGTAAAATAATACAATAAGGTTTTACGGTTTTCATAGAACATATATATATATATATACTATAGTATATGATGTATTGAAAGTATGATTTATAAATCATATATGTATGTATATATATATATATATATTAAAAAAAACATAAATTGAATGATTAACAATTGCTATAATAATTAAGTTTTCATTCATAGTCTCTGTCCTATGTTTTACAGAAACAAGTTTGGGTTTTGTAGTTGCTAGCAAAAAAAATATGGCTTACTTAAATTTCATCGGAACCTTCATTCTATTCCTCAACGTAATTTGATCTGGTTTCAACATCACCCAGTTGTTGTCTGCACGTTTAAAAGATAGCGCACGTCTCGAGATATTTCCACTTATTATTTTATTATTGCTTTTACGACCCAGTAAAAAAACCGAGTGGGCGATACGTTTGGTGTAACTGTATTCATGTTCTTTAATATGCGTGTCAATATTATTTCATGGACATACTTAGCACTTAGGTTCATAATTTATTTACTCCTCTATACAAGTATAGTATTCATTATTATCCTATTATTTCTGTAAACTATTTTTAACTATAAAACAACATTGTATCGCATTATTAATTTTTTCACTTACACGGATAAAGAATTATGAAATAAACATATATATATATATTTGAACATTAAGAACTTTAATTTTTTAAATTTCTAATTAATTAGTTCTGTCGCTTATTTTTTTTATCAAATAACTGATCAGTTATACAGTACTAAATCTATTGGTAAATTAATATAAAATAATTTTTTTTTTTATATATTTTTAAAATGTATTTCATCATTAGCTAATTAGCAAATAAGTAGGTATCTACCTAAACTTATATTCACGTGTGTTGTATCGGTTTTACAAACGTACAACATAGCAAATTTGCGTTCAACAGTGACTACTTTGTGCTGCTAGGTTTAATACTAGAGTAAATTGATTTATTATCAAATTTAAAGATAAGAACATAATAGTCGCAACTACTTCGGTTTTTTTTTGCGCTTTTAGTTCTTAAGCTAGAAATAAGTATTTTTGATTAAGTAATATTTTAAATGTCCATATCATGCTTAACAAATAAATTATCGAAAAAATCGGCGTATAGCGCAGACAATGTTCTTATCTTTAAATTTGATAATAGGTCAATTCACTATAATAATAAAACTAACGGCACACAATTGGTTTTATTGAACGAAAATTTGCTGCCGCGCGTTTGTAAGACAGACGGAGACAGTTAGATGCGGGTATCACGTCAATTACTTTTTAATAATTGACACCTATTTGGATTTATTTATTTTTTCATCGTAGTATTAAATTGCTTTAAAACTGACTAAAGCACTAAAACAGTAATCAAATGTAGGTTTTTTTTATCTAATCAGTTTAATACAATTATCAAAATTGTTTTTATATAAAAAATAAAAATGTACAGGTTGCTTTTTATATTGATTGATTTTCTTTCTTATCGTCAAAGAAATAAATTAGGTAATTCGTTTTTGCGTTATTGGATAGAATTTCATGTACAAAAGCCGGAAGAGACGGTTTGTTGAACATAACTGATACATCCTTCCGGTAGCCATGATCATATCCGTTCGATCCACCTATATCTATCGAGACTGAGTAATATAGAAAAACCATTGGGCCGTTTTTAACATAGTCGTTCGACTCGTTTTACAACGTTGTTGGATTGAAACTGTGCGGGCGTGACTGGTTCTCAATAAAAAAAAAAAAATAACAACATTGTTATGAAACGTAAAATACTGTGTCTAAACTCTAAATACAATCGCCATGTATGTATAAAATATATTTGGCGAGTTTCTCACAGCTGCATATTATAGACGAAGGTCAAATTCAGATAAATATTATAATCCATAACTATAATTTCTTCTAATGTATTAAGTATAAAATGATCACTTTATTAGCGTATTTTTATAACTTTAATCGCCATACGATGAATAAAATATAACTGAAAATTTTAAGATGATTCAATAATTAATATTGATAGTTGATTGGAGGTACGACAGTCTAGGTTAATATCTTATACGAAATTGCGATTTTCTTTTTTGTGTTTATAAAATTTAAATAAAATAATTATAGGTATTCATAATACCTTGTATTGAATAAAATTGGATAAAAAATACCGATCTAGTTGCTAGTTTTAATAATTATGCAATTATTTGTCAATATATTTAAAAAATAAAAATAAATAGATTATTCTGCTGAAAATCGTAAAATATAATATAATATTGTTTAGAAAGGTAAAAAGAAAGAAAAAAGTTACTAAAGGTCACGCCATGGCCATGGACAAATTCGCAAACTCTGTTAGGTCCTTATATGGCTAATTCTAGTTAAATAAACAGTTGTCGAGTGGTTTTCAGGGGTTTCCAACGTTTAACCGTAGTCTCTTATGAATATTTTGTTTTCCCCGTGTTACCTATAATACCTTGACTTTATTTCTGTTTCAGTATTGATATATTGTTATTATGACTTGACCTGGAAGCAGTGTCACGAATTTGGCCTACTATAGATAGACACATAAGTACTGCTCGTTTGTTCCTTTTTCATACTTTGATTTAAAAATATGCATACCTTTTACGAATGCTATAAAACGGGCAAGCAGTTTTTTACTCGATTAAAGTTAATAAAAAACGTAAATATTTGTATAGAATTGGATAGGTTTGTTTATAATATTAATAGTCGTATTACGAAATGAAATATTTTCATTGTATCGGGTTTCTTTTTTTCTATTTGTAACAAAACAACATGAAGTTTGAAAATAGAATATAATAATATACAAACCGTTGCACTGCTACTAGTAAGGCTACTGATTAGGTATTTTTATTATTAACATTACCTATCAACAATTTAATGATAAGGCAATAGTTTTATCTGTGACAATAGTTAAATTACTAAATTTTTATTTACGTCAAATAATCTACGACATCAAAATATAACATAAAGCATTACTTTGTTGCTGATATTTCACTACAATCATTAATGACGGAGACTAATTAAATAATATTATAATATACTAATAATAATAATGTGTTAGTTAACTATAAAAAGTTCAAAAGTTCATCGACAACGTTAGAATATTCAAAGGGCTTACCGACCCTTTTTTAAAAAATGTACAGTAAAAAAAATAGGATTTCCTTTGTTAAACTTGTAAAAAATATTATGTATAAACACTGTGTTTTCGATATATGGCGAACAGTATACACTGTACAATCTCTGAATCATATTTAAAATTACCTCGAGTTACGGATTATTATTACGAGTAATAATATTACGCATGATTAGAGTTTTTTCATTTGGACATTAAAATTATTGTGCGAATTCGTTAAAAGTAAAACGATCGCAACGATAAAAATTAAAAGACTACAAGTCATTTATGTACAAATAATATAGTCACAACTAAAAAAAAAAAAAAAGAGAAAGTAGGTTTAGAATTCGGACTGTTAAACATTACCGTTGTGCTTCGTACCTTATACATATATAATGTAATTATTCTATTCTATTTTTCTTTTTATAATTTCTGGTTTCCTTTTTTTTTTATAGTTATTATTTATTATCTTTAAAAGAAAAAAACCGCTTATTAGATATTATATTGTTTATATATGTATAACCAACGATTTAAAATAAATTATTGATATTATTTTTCCATTGCATCAGTTTTTTTTTTATACAAATTTTATACTGAAGACAATTTTTTTTTTAGATTATGAACGTTTTGAAATAATATTTAGTACTATTTATGAGATTATATATTTAGTTAAAATAAGTATTTTGATAAAATAGCTTATTATGTTGGATAGATAATGTTTCAGATACGGGTATATTGCAATAATTACAAACCGTACCTATTTCATTATTTATATTATTGTCTTCTTGTAGAAATATTATTTGTAGATTAAAAATTATTATCAATTTAAGATGTATCTCTTGTTTGATTATTATTGGTATTTTAACTATTTAAACTGGCATGTCTACTAAAATAATATTAAATGTCGAGCGTACACTTTTCAGAATGTAATTCAATCATTATTGATGAATTTGAAAAAAGTTTTATTGGTCTAAGCAAATACCAAGTTAAATATAATATTCGAATGTGTATATTAGCCATGTACGGTCAAAATATTGTCTATGGTTGTGTGGTATAAATATTATCTATAGGTATAATTAGATCTTATCATGACATAAGCAGAAAATAATATGTGCCTGAATTGTATACGAAATGAACTTTCTTCCACCGTTTCTGCTTATTCGTAAAAAATTCTCGATTTATTTTTATTTTACGTTTGGCACAATGTTATACTACAATAGTATATTATCGAAAATCCGTACATTCCTGACATACTATAAAAATAAAAAACTATTTGCTATTGATCAACAGTTAAAGGTGCCTCTAGTTTCTAAATACCTAGTTAAGTAAGGTCAGATGATATCTGATCTATGCACTTTTTTTTACATTAATAAGTTATGTAATTGTGTGATAACAGCAGAGGCCAAATTAGGATATAAACATTGTCATCAGACAGCATATTAAATAATAAATTATTATAAATATAAGCATTTATGAAAAAAATAAACTTATAATACAACTTTTTGAGTTAAAATGTTATTTTTTTGTATTATGAAAACAGATCCCTTACTGCTGTCGGTTAAACAAAAAAAACATAAAAAACAAAAACTTATTCGATATGAATTAATTTCCAAGCCAAATAATTATTAGACCCAAAGTTCCTAATATTTGTAATATCATTGCTTGAATCGTGTGAATTATAATTATAAATTATTATTCCGTTGAATTATTAATATTAGAATATTAGTTTTATATGCTAAAGATATTTTCCTGATGAGCTGGTCGATTAGATTGTATATTATTCAATATTTATATTATACATATGCATGGTAAATTTAGTAAATTGTTAATTTCCTAAACACGTATTTAATAATATGGTTGCCATAACTGAAACTTAAACTTTTTTAGTTTTTTCTTTTCAATGATGTTATAAAATCATTATCGATCACAAAATATACAAAACATTCTTAACTTGCATATATTTACTACTTATATTTTATTTTAGATTTTTAACAGTAGATATTTTAAAAACATTGCGTAACTATACTAACTTTATCAATGACACTATACCTGTATATTATTTAATTTATTTTGTTTTGTTTCAACATTTTGTCGCATTATAAAATATTCAAATTTTATCGTAAAGACTTATAGTATATTGTAGACCTGCCTATTGTTTTTTTTTTCATATTTACAAATAGAAATGATGACATATTTTAAATCGGTTATATAAATTCGGCACGCATTTCATTGCTTTAAAATAGGTTTATTTATATATATATATATATGTACATATTTTTTTATATGCGTATCCATAACATATTAATTTTTTTTACTGAAAAATATTTAAATTTAAATGGAAGTTTCACTAGTTTTTTTTTTTTGTTATCATTGTCAAGTGTCACATAATAGATTACAAAATTTCACTTCTTATTTCAATATTTATGTAATTTAAACTTTATAATACCGACTGTTGTTATACCTATTATACAGTTACTTAATAGAACTGTTAATAAACAAAAAATAATAATAATAAAAGTTTTACCTATTAATTTTAAAACTCTAGAAGTAAAAATTTTTCATTTCTAATTTTTATTTTTTCAATGTTTGTTTTTAAGTAAAATAATTGGTAAATATAATGAAAAATTCGCGTTTTTTTCTCCCTTCAAAAATAAATATTTAACTTATAATTATATAGGTAGTTATAATATTGTATAATGCCGAAAGAACAGTTTATGTTTTAGTACAATTTTGCATTAGGTACACGGGTATTTTTAAATTCGAGCATACCTCATAATTTTATTTTTATATATTTACATATATTTTATATTTATGTTTTTTTTAATTTTAATATATTATCTTATGATTTTTTTTTTTTTTTTTACTTAATACTAGATAAAGTACTAGTAAAGTTTATACCATTTAATTTTCTCAATAACTAAATTTTTGTTTAAAAAAAGGTACATCAGCATATAACGTAATACACTCATTATTTCGAAGAGTATTGGCTTTTTTCAGAATTTGTATTTTAGAACATTACAGAACAAGCAGGTATAAAATATTATGTTGAGTTTTACCTTTTTTTTGGGAGTGAAACGACTGTCCAAATTTGATTTTTTAATTAATAACCTAAATTTCGAATTCCGTAAATAAATGAGGTTTTAGTTTAAATACATTTTTTGTGTTCAATTTTTTAATTTCAATAACCCAAACACAAGGATGACAAAAATAATCATAAGTACCTAACATAATATTTATTAGCCGATTTTTTCTTAAATTTTCCAAAAAAAACCCAAATACTTTCCGACTTAACGAGAGTCTTATTACTTAATGTTGACCACTCTGTATACAGCTAAATCTTCGTTGATTTTATTTAATCATCACTAAATATTTTTTTATTGTGTAATATTTTTTATAACATTCTTTCATTTAAAAACGAACGAGTTAAAAACGACTCAAATTAATTTTTTTATATTTCATAAAGATGTACATTGTACACTATTATATTATGTGTCAAAAAAACCAAGTTGATATTTAAAAAATTAGATAGCTTCCGTTATTACCCGTTATCCGTTGTATGAATTATTAGTCATTGTTAATAATGTAATAACAACGAATCAATCCTTTATAATAGAACATGTGATAACATCGATAACTTTTGTCTCGTATATGTTTTATTTACAATAACCATGTTGTTTTATCGTGTGCCAGAGTATTTATAATATGTATTTATTTACATACATATATATTTATACATTCACATTGATTGTTTAGTAAATGGCGGCTTACTTCAATTATTATGCTCGTACTCTGCAGCACCCATCAAGTTTATTACCATTGTATACTTTTTTTTTTTATTTACGGTTTTTAACCTAACCTAAGCTTCTATGAATTAAATTTAATGGTATGTAAATAATACATGTTCTAATAGAATATTAGAATAATTGAGATTCACGCGACTATACTGCAATAATATCGGTTTTAGTCCTTATTATACTTACAAAATTTAAATGGTTCCTGCAATTTCAAAGGATAAAATACAAGTCGAAACATACGAATCTGTTATTCAGATATGTAGACGTTATTTTAAGTCAATTTATTTTTTATTTTTTTAACGTTTTTGGCAAATTAAAGTTGGAACTGTGTTGGATGTATACTGCATATAGGCTTATACATTAGTTATTGTACCTTATAATTTTGTTTTATTTGAATTAATTTGAACGAGCATTAATATGTTTGAAATTGAATGGTAGTAGCTATGTGAATTAATTATTATATTGACGATTATGTTGACTTTTGTATGTAATCAAATATTACTTAACGTTTTTGTCCGATTCTCGTTTGTTTGAAACGATTACCGTGCACAATAATATTGTTACGTGTGTTATGAAACATTGGTGAAATTGTATTATTTCGTAAATTTTTTTATTTGATGTGTTGTTGACTAATCGTGGTATCATTTCCACATTAGGCCCGAATTTACATACAGCTTCACCAGACACAGATGGGTCGCTGACCCATAAAATAAAAATCTATTTTAAAACTAATATTTAAAAAAAGGGCTAACACTGTTGATAGGTGTGCCGCTGTTGTAGGTGGGAAGGTAGGATATGTAAAGTTATTTAATTTATATCTGTAAGCAACGATAAATCGTTAATAACGAAAAACAATTCTGAACGAAGTTCGGTTTTATATTTTTTGATGTGTTGCAATTTTTACCATTTTCATCGAAATTTTAACTCGAAACTCTTTTTTAAAAAAAATTACTAAATTGCACTATACTGTATTTTACAACTAAATAGGTACAACTTATTATAAACCTACAGTTAAAATTTCAAGCATTTCTGTGTGATTAATCAATTTTATCCACATATTAGTATTTATTATTATTATTTTTAGTATCGCCTGGTTCGGGTAGGGAGGAACTGCGTTAGCATTACTTCCCCCTTGGACATAATGGTACTTTAATATCTAGTACCTACTAAATATAAATTAAAAAAAAAAAAAAAAAAAAACTAGCAAACATAAAATGCCTATTCATGTAGCTCGAAAATTATGACGTTTAAAAAACGAAAATATAAATTTTTTATCAAAATTTCCACGAAATCTCCACGAATAATTTTTACTAAATTACAATAAAAAAATAAAGTTTAAAATTAGTTTCATAACTTTCCTCTTCTTTCTACCTTTTTTTCTCTAATTCTGCTGCGTAATTAAAATAACTACTTGTACTTGGAAAATTAAAAAACAACTTTATTACTCACCAATTAAATTAAAAATGCAACAAAAAGGTTTCATGTCATTTTTCGATTGGAGCATTATTTCTAGTTGAAAACATAAATTGTTAAAATTTAAATATAATTAAATCATAACGTTGCAAATTTATCAGTTTTCATTTTACGTCTTTTCGGTTTTTTCTAATTATGAAAACTGTTGGAAAAAAAGTTATATCATAGTAAAACCAATAGATCCTTCGCTACACTCAGAGTCTAAAGTGTTAGAGGAATATAAACCCTGTACTTTTTGACTATTTTTGTATATTAAACTTAAATTTAAATGACACGAGTTCAACATTGCAATATTATGATAATAATATGTTTACATTTTATGATTCATTATTATTATTGTTGATAAATGTATTTCCGGTAAACACAAACAAAATATTATTTGATAAATTACTAAATACGGTTTTTTTTATGTATTAGTTACTACATATACTATAATATTATCATCCTTATGCCCGGTTGCACCAAACTTGATACATTTAGTGTTAAATATTTCTATAATAATAAACTAACAGTTAATAAATTAAAGTTTTAACATATGTTAAATTTACGAGTGTTGCTCAATCATTGTGTTGTGTTCGGAATACTGGTTAACGAATAAATAGAAAAACATTGATCACGAAATTCAACTATACATCATAGTTAATAAGGAATAGATAAGCCATTCCTATAGTTTCGACGTAAGCCGCCATGTTCCTAGAGAGTAGATTTATCTCTGTCTCATAAAGCTACCTTATACTACAATGGATACTGTAGTTAATAATTTTTTTATCATCATTAATGTGATAATATTATAATTATTATTTTGTTTGGATGTTGTGTATTATTTAAATTTTTTTTATATTTCAATGGTTACCATTCCGTTTTTTGCAAGTATCATGGAATACAAAAAAAGCACCTCAGGACAGCGTTTTCGGGAATGTATGATTAAGCAAAATGGCCTATTCATTTTTTATCATCTATGCCCTATGCTATATATACATTTTTACACGACGATACATTTTTATCAACAGATATAATTTAAAACATGGTTTACGCAACAGAATTTATTTTAACTCTAGGTAAACAAATTTATCTCTGTATAAATACTGTAAATATATGGTGCAATTCGGCATTAATGTCATATTAATGTTTTAAACATATTTATTTGTATAAACATAGTTTATTATTATTATTTAATTTTAATTTTAATCAGTCTGTAATATATGCACCTATATATATATAAATTTGTCGATTTAATTTCAATTTTTAACCAGTATCAGCTAATCTTATTCGTAAAGCCAAACAAACTTTCTCAATATAGTTAATCCTCCAAACCCAGGGAAGAAATCCTTCAGACAATTTTGTATAGTTTTCATTACAAGCAAATATAATTTTGAAAATGTATGCTATATTTATACAATTCAAACCAAAAAACGAAGGAAATAAAATCGCGTTAAACAAATTATAAATACCGAAAATAATTTAAGGTTAGGTTAGTTTTAATTATAGTTAATTAATAATTTATTGCCATCATATATATTTAAAAATTGACTAATATACAATTTTATTTTCTGTGACTAAATATATTATATGCCTGCTGCAACGAAAAAGTCGCATCTCACTTATCCACTTTCTAATCTTTTATCGTATCATCTGCCGCAACGGAGAAGGAGGTATCTTACGTTTTCAACTTCTAATATAATTCCTTTGGACGACTAGAGATACGAACTTTTTCGTAACTCTGAAAAAACAAATACAATTCGGAATCAAGTTACGACCTTTTTCGTTGTGGCAAGCGATATTAATATATACATATAAGATAATATAATAATCTATGCCTATATACGATTAACACATTTATTATGTATTAATGTAATTATGTAATATAATAATATATCAATGAGGTATTTTATAGATAACACAGTACCGAGTCTAATTTGTCATTTTGTAATATACTTTTTTCTTTTTTTTTTATAATAGTTTATTAAAGCGTAAACTAAATCTATTTAGTATCCGTTCGTTTTTTCGTATAATTTGGTTTATAATAATAATAATAATAATAATATGATAGAATAATTCAACGGCCACTTATTTCTTTGTTATTCATTTTTTTTTTCTCTTACGCTTTTATCTTTTTTTGGCTGCCCATAACACTCTCCCACGTTAAAATCAACGGCATAAAATCAATGTTTTCCATCACGCCTATTTATCTCTTCTGGCGCACTTATTCCCAAAAGAAATGATCCGCAGTTTACATTTATGGTATACAAAAATGACGGCCACGTGTTTTTTGTATTCGACGAGCAGATATAGCAATATATTTTATTTATTGACGAGCGTCTAAAATATGTATTTAATGGATGCCGCTCTACCCACGAATCGAATGAAAATTAAATATAATAAAAAAACGCGGGTGTTTGTGTTAAAAAAAAAAAAAATATATATTTTTAAATAGTTTTGGATTATATTTGTATTTATATTTTTTTTCCGTAAATATACATTAATATTGTTTATTCGTGTTTATTACAGCCAAATGCAACGTGCAAAATAACAAAATCGACTGTACATGATACTTATACACACGATAATGTCTTGCTTGCGGGAATCATCACCGCAACCTGAACACGTTTCCAACCAGAGGCCAGGTATAATGAAAAAAAATATATACTTATATATAATATATTTCGTGTTTATACCTGTTTATATTTTTAAACCTTTTAATAACCTTACACATTATAATAATACGCCTGTACAAATATTCTTATTATTATGTTACAGAACCGAAAAGACGTCGATTTCATCCACTCAGAGGTTTGCGTCGGATATTCAGACGTAAGCCGCCTAGTCCCGAGCCAAACGAAGTGAAATCGTGCGACGACGTGATAGAACCGTCTAGTTTGAATACGTCCAGATGTCGTTCGACTAGTCAGCTGATCGATGAGCCATTTACCAGGAGGCGGTATGTAGATAATATACCCGTACACAAAGAACGCGAAATTCTCATTAATTCTTCATCATAATATCCATCATCCTTTATATAATAATACGCGCTTTGAAACGTCGTAGTATTAATTGGATACTTATACTTGTAATGATTGAAATCAATTACTATTATTGTCGTTATATTATAGAAGTTTACACTCCACTCTATTGAGCGTCAGCCACGACAGCGTGTTCAACCCCGAACAGCATTCTGGCCAGTTCGGTTCCGAATCCACCTTATCCGTACCGCGATTAGAATTTCCACCAGCCAACATACAGGTAATTATATATATATATATATAAAAATATACCATTAAAACTTGTTTTTTTACGTACGTAAAATTGCACGTATACCTTTGAAACAGTATCTCCATACCGTCTCGATGATAATATTATAATATATTTACGTCGCATTAGTCATTAGTGCGTTATCCTATATTAGTTTTCAAACACTTTGGACGACAATAGCTAATTTCCGTTTAAAACTCTTGTTATTTTTTCTGTACAATATTTTTCGAAACATAAATCATAATATATTATTATACAATAATATCTGATATCATTAGACGTTTTGCAGCGCACGATGAATTATTTATTTTCTTATATTATCGTGCGAACAGTGTTGTAGTAGTAGTAGTAGTAGGCACCTACATTTTATACTATCATTAAAGGCCCGCTGCGGAAACTCCTAACGGTTGTTTAATGTGTTCGCTATAACCGTTAAATTTCATTATTAAAAGACTATACTCCTCTCAATACTGTTTGAAAAATGAAAAGTAAAAATATGGATCGAATAAGTATATCATTTTTATTTTTTCAATAAATTCATAATAGCCTGCGGTGTTAAAGGAGAATGTTCCAGAGCCTTTAAATTTTCAATGGGAGGAGATGTAGTAAACAATAATTCAAAAGCCAGATCCAAAAAATTGTGTTCAAAAACCCAAGCTTTTTTTCATTGTAATTCATTGTAATTCATTTAAAAAAATCTTTAGGATCTTTTGCTAAAATTTGTCTGATTTTAAAAATTATTATTATTTTTTTATAATAATATGTCAACTTCTTCATATTTATAATATCGTTATATTCACATTGATTAAATATTGTCTGACATTTCAGGGAAGTCATACCAATAAAACCCGTTTAATAATGTAGCTTTTTATTTCTTTTAATCACTATAAAAAAAAATGTATAATACTGTTTTAGAACTGCATAATAATGAATTTAGAACTGCGCGTTTTGTTGTGTGCACGTAGCGTGTGACTAGTCCTGTCGTATATTGTCAGGAAATTATATTCATGATGATAATAATCGATAATATCTATCTCTGTTGATAACAATAAACTATGGCGATTATTGGTTACCTATGGCTTCATGTCTGTTTTGTACATACTATTCATAATAATGTTGTAGTATTACGCAGTAGTCTATAGAAAATATCTAAACAAAAAATACAGTACATCTTAACATCCCTAATATTATCGTTTAATATAATATGATCGTAGCATTACAAATTATGCAATAACGAAGGTATAGCTTAGGATTCGTAAAAAATAAAAAAAATTCCAAATTCCAATAGGTTGTAGCCCAAAAACTGTTCGCCTTTCGCGATGCGCCACGAACATTTTGTGTTATATTATTCCATATTTCCATTGTTATAACATCCAGAACAAAACAAATTTTAGTTTTGAAACTACGTCACTGCGCGACGGCACACAACGACTGAGCGAATTGTAGGGGAGGGGAACCATAAACGCACACACACACACACACACACACACACACTAGTATCGCGTACGTTATATTATTATATTTATTATATTATATAGGTAGTTTGTTTGCGTGTGCATTTTACATTTTCTCTCGATTAAAACTAGATAAGTAACTGAGGTTGGTGCGCGCGCTAGCGCATTAACAACCTATTATATTTTAGTGTATGTACCAGACGCATTACAATGGCCCGAGGCATTTCTAATATAATGTTATACGGGGAGAATTGCGGGGACCCAGCTGACCGTGACCTTTAATCACTGTGTATAACAATATTATACACCGAACCACTGTGTGTAACGCCCTGCGTTGTTGTGATACCTCCTGCGATGTCTGATACGATATCACTATATATTCCAATATTATATTATATAGGAAAGTATTTATTTATTTTATCCGTTTAAACATATTTGCATACATATGCATATTTAAGGGGGGAAACCGTACAAAAAAGTTTGCGTCAACAATGCGATGTATGTACACTTGTTATATTGGGCGTGTTTTGGCGATGCAGTTTTCGATCAACAGTTTGCTACTGCCGTTAGCTACTCGGTTGAAATATCACTAAAAATGTTTTGTTTACTATATAGTGTTTTACCGAATAGATAACCGGTAATCGAAAACAGTAAACGTAGCTTTTAATTGTTTGCCGATTCCGACAGCCAGCAAGTTGGCGGAAATTGCATTCAGTTATCAGACGATTGCAGTAAACAGTATGGCCAAAACAGTTTGTTCGCTAAACTAATAGGTGACCAAGTTGTTCAAAACTGCATATCCGAAACACGTCTATACTGTATAAACCAATAATTGAGGTCCGTGGTATAATTAACGAGGTTTTATTTGTAAATCAACATAAGCTAGGTATGAATTATAATAACTCTTAATTAAAATATACCTATATTAAATTACTGCGTAAAATTATGTTAATTACTTTTTAATGCCACGGAATTGTATAAAAAAAACATCTTTAATTAAATCTTGGTTATGGTACAAAAACTATATTTTAGACCGATTTGTATATTTACTTTTCGTTAAAACGGATTCTTTTTGTCCTAATAAAAAAAAAAAAAAAAAAAAAAAAAAAAAAAAACAAACAAACAAATAAAGGCCGAGCTATTAGAAGCGGTAAGAAGACGAAGAAAAATTCAAAACGACGATGACAGTGACGTAGACGAAGAAGATTTAGGACTCCCACGAAGTCCATCAATGCATTCTCCTACTATAGCCCCTGGCAATGATCTCCTATTGAGCAAAGTGAGATTATATTATAACATATTAAAGGTATTTTTATTTCAGTTTTAATGACAATTGAAAATCTATTATTCTAGGAGCTGATAAATAAATCTTCACATAGCACCTGCAGCGATGGATCACTTCTCAGTATGGGAAGTTCGGAAATGGATGAAGTAAGAGAACTGTCTATTAAATGTATATACAAATCATTTTAATCTATTTGAAAACGTAATTTCGTACAATTTTTTTTTGCGCGTTTTATTTCATAAATGGCTTAATTTTAGACATCGTTTCGGTTTTAATAATATTTTATGTGGAAATTTAACATTTTCGTTCCGCATAAGAATAACAGGTACAATTTTGTTATAGATGTCGTGTCAAAGTAATAATTTAGCAAATACGTGCTAGTAAAAAAGCTTAAAATGCTTTATATAGAAATTTTGTAGACTAACAATAGGGATACTCATCAACGGAGGTCGTTTTCAAATATGAAGTCCGCCATTAAATAAAAATACCTCACTACCTGTTTACGTGCTAACTTCTTCAGTAATTACCTATGCTAGTTATATTGTTTATTTATATACATACATATGTATGAAATTTAAAAAATATACACAGGGTGTCCCACGAAGATACCCATTGCAATATCGCCTGAGATAATAAAGATAATCAAATTTTGTTTTTTTTTTTTTTATATTACTCGCAGGGTTAAGAACTACAAATATTCAGATTTTAATTAAATTTCTATGTTTTAGTAAAAAACTAAAAAACTAACTTTATTTTATTATTTTTGAAAAATTTAATTTAATGAAAATAAAAAGTTGAAACGTCAACATTTTCAGAAGAAAAATCTCTAAAAAAAATGGTGATTAAATTTTTTAGTTTTTTACTAAAACATAAACATTTAATTGAATTATAAATATTCATAATTCTTAACCCCGCAAGTTATATTATATATATATATATATATATATAAAAACAGAATTTGATTATCTTTATTATTTCAAGAAATATCGCAATGGGTATATTTTCGTGAGATATTTTGTATGTATATATTAGGGGTAGACATAGGGCATAATAATTAGTTTTCTTATCTGTAAACTCGATAAATTATTGTTAAATTAACTTTTATCTTAAAACAAGTCAATCGAATTTAAACTAATTAATAATTTATCTTTTTTAAAGTTTGTATATAAAAAATAAATTTAGGATTCCTTCAGTAAAGATCTGGCACTCGCTGTTATTTTACGCCAAAATCCGCGACTGAGAATTACGTTCTCTTATAATAATTGAAATATCTTTTATTTTTTACATCATTCCATATCCGAATTTTACTTATCAAGATTTAAATTACCATTCGTTGATAACGTTTAAAGTAATAACTACGCTTCTATTGTTCAGGATGGTTATATCATAATATAACCTTTATTTATATTGTTTTTATCTCGAAAGGATTCTTTTGGACTACACAATTCTCGGCATTCGTCAAAACTATCTTTACACGACAAGCGCACGTCTCAAACATATCCGGATAGTTCAGGTATATACGACTGCGGTAGAAAAAACCAATATATATGTATCAATTATTTTTTACTTAATCATGTGTTTAGACGGTGACTCTTCGACTAGTGTTCCTCTAAGTCATAGTGCGGCCAAGCATCGAATAGCGATCAGGCCCAAAAGGAAACACGGCAATCCTCGGAGCAAAAACCCGGTAAGTCGACACCCTACTATGGCGATAGGTTGTGGGGAAAATCGATAACATAGTCAATTTTTTTAAATATTTTCAGAACTAATAAAAAAAAAAAAAGATACGTGAAAGAACGGTAAATATAATATATATGGGGCGACACAAATAAGTGTATTTTATTATGTGCTTTAACTGTATTTATACCAAACCTAAAGTATAAAAACGAAAAAAAGACGGCACACTTAAGGCGATTCGTTTTTACATACATTTATACCAGTATGCTGGAGTAAAATAAACATACTTCCAGTAGTCTAATTTCTGTTTTTGAAAAATGATTTGACTTTGTATATTTCTATATTTTATGATCTGTTGGTAAAATAATATTTTTTTTTTTTTTGGTGACACTCTTAAGTGCGAGTTAAAAAAAAAAGTATAGAAAAAATGCATCATATAATTTGATTAAATTTTAATAAAAAGTGAACTCGTTTCCTACAAATTTTCTACTAGAAATCAAATGTTTCAAATATGATTTAAAAATTAAAGTTGAACGAGTGGTGGTTTGTGAATTTTACTCTATAGGTCTAAAACGTCATATTTGCCTGTTAAAAAAAAAACGACTGTAACCCTTCCCTTGATTCGATATTGAACAGTAGATTAGTGGAAAATTCTTATCATTAAGGTGCTCATTAAAAAGTGAAATATAATTTTCGAATTTTAAAAAATTGATAACAATTTAGAAAACCGTGTTCACTTAATTATGTTGTTTTATGTATAAAATTGACTACTGTTGACTCGTTTTTTTTTCTGCGCACAGCTGACCGTGACGAACGCCCTTCCAGCGACGCCCGAAGTAAACGAAGAGCACTCCGGACTGTCAACTTCGCCGGAGACGAACAAGCCGCTGCAAACCGCCGCCGACTCAACAACAGGTATATACAATTACGGGCAAAGCTATTCCGCTTATTATCCGACCAAATTTATCGCTAAACGGCGGCCGTCTACTGCTTTTTCGAAAACGAAACGTAAAAAACCGCCGAAAAAACGTTGTTGTCTGTTCCGGGCGACCGGCTGCTGTTTCGGCCGCAGCCGTTCCGGCGCGTATCGCGTGCGAAACGACACGCTACCGTATTTCGTACGGAGTTCGTCCGTCCGGCCAGTCGGATTTAACAAGATTTCTCCTCCGTTGTCGCAACGTAAACACCGCCAACAACAACAGCAACGACGACAGCAACGACGACAACCACAACCGCGAGAACAGATCGACGTGACCAAAGGTAGAATTAGACTGAATTTATACGCGTACCCGAAAGAGTATTTGAAGTTTCTGGAGAGTTATTTCGCGTGTACCACAGCCGTCGGTAACGAGGACGACGACTCGACGAAAAAAAGACTGTCCGCCATAAGCGAAGAGGACGTGTGTCCGCTGTGCGGATCTGCAGATTACGGCCTGCAGATGAAAGCGGCCGGGACCGGTCGATGGAAAAACGCGTTACTAGTACCGTTCTAATAAAATTAAAAAACTTTGTGCGCGCTATCTATTCGGTGTGGACTCGTATGGTTTTACACGGCAAAACATCTGCTTATTTTCTTCTCCCACCCCATAGTATAACTATACTACACTGTCTTCCTGGTTTTTGTCATTTTTTTTTTTTTTTGCACTTACACGTGTTTACCTATTTTTGTTTGCAGATGGCACCACCACCACAACCACCAACACTTCCACTACCACCATTACCACCATCACCGTCACCTCCACCAACACTACTGCCACCACCACCACTACCTCCGCCGCTCTCGTCACTGTTACATGCCCCATCGACGGCGACGGCGACGGCGACGGCGCTACGACGGTCGGGTCCTGCGATCTGGACACGTCGGTCGACGAGATTTCCGTGGAAAACGTGCCGCGACGTGAAGAGGGCTTTTTCCACCGGTTGCTGTCGCGCCGGAGCACCAAGAAAAAGGCGGCGACAACAAAATGCTCTTCGGCCGAGGACGTGGACGTGGACACGTTCCTGTTCGACGAGACGATGGGTCCTAAACCGAGACAGCGCGAAGAACCACCGCCGGCCGGCCGCATGCAATTATCGTATCCGCCCGATTTACCCCCCGACCGGCAACCACCGCACCCGCGAGACGCGACCACCGTGGCCGAAAACATTTTCGGGTCTGCGGACACGTTCGTCCCGATCAAACGGTCGTTCAGCATTGGACAGCAGATGGTTGGCGGCGGAGACGATGACCTGACCTCTTGTAGCGGCGGCGGTGAGTCATCGTCCGTACAAAAGTCTTCATCCTCGGATAGCGTGTCCAGCACCGCCCTTGACGACTCCATCGCCAGTGTTGTGGTCGAGCCCGCGACGGTGGTGGCCGGCGACGAACGCCGTCGGAGTTATAGCTCGAGCGATTCGGACCACCTGGTAAATGGAGGAGAAGGAGGAGGAGGAGGAGGGGGCGGCGTCAACCTGTACCAACACCAACACCATCAAAACTACCACCAGCGTCCGGTGCCCGCCCCGCGTCCTTCGAAATTGTTCAACGGAGGTGGTGGTCCTACTGACGTGGTGATCCGAAGGAAAAAGCGGGACGACCTACAACAGCCGGAACTGTTCAAAGTGTTCGCCCGGCGGTCGCTGAAATTGGGTAAAGACGGCGAACCGGAATTGTTGTTGACGATCGGCGTCGACGTCGAAAACGACGACGGTGACGGCGACGACGAGGACGACTACGGCGACAAAGAGGACAACGACGAGGAAGCGCGGACCGTCGAGAACGGTCGAGTGACGGCGGCGGTGGCGGACGACCAGAAACCGCATCACCGCGAGTCCGACGTGGACGTCAACGAGAACCGGACGGCAGCGGTTGCCGAGGTCGTTCCCCAGTTTAAGGGCATACAACAGCGCCGGGAGGAATGGGAGAAACTGTTGCAACAGCAGCGCAACTGACGGGCGTGGCGGCGCACTATGTTATATTACAATATAGTCAGCATAGTCGAACTACGTACGCCCGATCGCCGTCACCTTGCCCAGCCACACTTAACGCCGGTTAACGAGCAATATTAATTATAATGTTAATCGCCTTTTTTTTTTTTATACATATATATATTACTGTTTTTTTTTTTTTTTTTTTTTTTTTTCTTTTTTTACAGAACGGTGCTAGATGATGGTCGAATTCTTTATATATATTTTCGTTTTTACCCGAGTGGCCTTACGCACAACGTGCAGTCGGACGATACCCGGCCCCGAGAGTAATATTTTAACCCTTGTCGACGGGTATCGCCGGTGTCTTCTTCTTTATTGTTCGTTATATACATATAAATACTATATGATTATTGTTATGAAATATTATCATTACGTAGGTTTCCTCTTTTATTCGAATTTAAAAAAAAAAAAAAAAACTATCGACAATATTCGACCGGTTTACCGTTTTATTAATTAATTAAAAAAAAAATAATAACAATAATAATCCCGAAATCAATTAATATGTCTGTCGTGGCCGCGGTAAGCCGGGTATATCGTTTTATAAAATCATTACAGATAGTTAACAAAAACACGTTGCTGGACAATTGTTATTATTATTATTGATATATTTTTTTTAGATCGAAAATTCTATTTTAACGTTACATAATATATAATAAATACATATATATATATATTGATAAAGTCTATAGAGAATATAATATTTTTTAGATATTTTCGTTGAATTATACGTATTTACATATATATATATATATATATACATTTGTTATTTGACGATCGTTTTTACTCGTTAACACACACCTATATAATATTAATAATACCATATTTTCTGTGATTTCGAATCGTTTAAGACAATATTTTTTTTAAATTTATAATATATATTACGTTATAGGTATTACAATATATAGGCCTATTATTTTTACCAGAACAATTTATTATATATTTATAATACGTTTTTACGGCATTTGTTATGGACTTTCCGTTTTATTTTTCTTTAATTCCTCGAAAAGTTCCTCTCCCCGGGTCGTTTCGAGAATATATATATATATATTTTTTTTTTAATCCGACGATTATTATTGTAAATGTCTTTACTTTTTTTTTTTTTTTCACGCTTTTCTACGGATATTTTATTTACACGCTGCTCGTTTTCCGGGTGGCCGCCCCGATTTTACCGCCCGCGTAACGGCACGTGGCCGGCGGCCACCGTCCTGTAACCGGGTAGTCGGTTACGCGAAAACCCGGGACCCCAAACGAATCGGACGTGATTGACAAACGCGCGCGCGGTGAACCGTTTCGACGGCCTCCGAGTAGGTATAGAGTCCGTACACGCGGCGTCGTTTTCTGTATTTCCAGTGTATTTGTCCCGCCGTCGACGGGCCGTGTGATATTTGAAAACGCAAAGACTTCTTTATAGCGAGACAATAATGACGAATGTCGAGGAAAACAAAAATAAAAAAAAAAAAAGACGCGATGGTTGACGGTAAAATTTCTCTTGTAATCGCTGATTGATCGTTCGATATTTCAATGCATATTCATATTATTCATATTCACATGTTCACATATTTATATTCGATACATATTCATACAGATAGGCGCGACTAGGTTCGAATTTTTAGATGTTTTAGTATTATAGCAGTCGTTTATAAAATCCCCCCCCCCCATCTTTACTGCCTACAAGCGCATAACGTAGCGAATTTGCGTCCGATAGGCCGAATCGTTAACATTATCTCGGGTCGTCGGTCGGTCTTTTTTTCTCTTGATATTTTAACTCGTATATGAGCGGGTTATAAGCGTTTATGCCCGTATCTTAACAATATTAAAAACGCTATTAAAAAAAAACACCGACGTGAGGGTGTGGATCACGTTCTTTCCTCGGAGTTCGGTATAACGCACCGATATTTACTCTAATATTGAAAACTAACGGCAAATAATCGTTTCCGAACGAATATTCGTCGCCGTGCGTTTTGTAGGCCGCGGAGGCTGTGTAGATTTGGGTGTGGTGTCCTTACCCAGCGGTCGACTCCTCTTAAAACCATTCCGAAAACGACCGGTGAGATTTTCCATTTTAAAATATCAGGGCCTCGCCTAGTCGCGTCTGCGAAAATATTACCAAAAAAACAAAACGAAAATCCCACCCTTTGAGTACCTATATACATATATATTATTTCTATTCTACCGTCGCAAATCAAATCCCGAGTACCGCGATGTTCTATTTCGACAGGTAATCATTGTTCTATATTATTACCTGTATATCATTGTTGTGAATTTGTGATCATCGTCGCCTTTATACTTTTTTTTTTTCTATTATTATTATTATTAACTTGTATACTTAATTTTTATTATTATTCATAATGTATTTTGTATTAGATATATTACGTTAAATATTTATTTTTCGACAAACCGTGTATTTTTGTATTTATATATTTAATGATGAAAAACTTAAAAAAATATATATATATATATTATTATTATTACTAATTATTATATTATATTTGAAATGTGTTAAAAAAAAAATACATTATGCATATGTATTTATATACACATGTAAATGCATTTAACCATAATATATTAAACAATAGAATAATAATAATAATACGAACATAACAAAATATTATTTACGGTAAAAACTTTGATATTTAAAAAAAAATAAATAAACAAAAAATACGTAGAAAAAATAAATAAATAAAATACTGATACTCTACTATTGTTATACTCGTGTGCGCTTAATATTTATGGCGAGTGCGGTGCTTCAGTTGATTTCCGTTTCCCTATGTCCGTTCGCGACATCCACGGAGGTCGGCAACTCCGCCGTCGCCGGCGGCGCTTCGTCCTCCTGTTGTCGTTCTTCGTCGCCCGTTAAGTCGTCGTCACGGGACTGACGGCGAGAAGCGTTCTGCGACCGTCTGCGCGTAAAACAGGAAAAAAGAAAATCCGTCAAAAACCAAAAACCCAGAGAAAAGCGCGCGTGTAGCGCTGACGATTTTTGATTACTTCAAAGCGTTTGCCCTTTTCGTTTTCACGAACACCCGGTAACCGACGCACACCAGGATGACGAACAACGGTCCCAACAGGAGCAGGATGATCGGCACGACTATCACCAGGGCCCTGGACGAGAACTCTTGATGACCTGCGAGTTCGCCCAAACGGTACAATAAACAACCGAATAACCGCAACCGTGTTTTTTTTATTTTTTATTTTAAATACTATAATGCGTGCGATGATAATTCTCCTGAACCGGTTTTCGATTTCGTTATTAAAATAAGGGAAACGAACGAAACAGCAGAGAATATGGATTTTAACGGTTTCGTGGGCAGAAAATTGACATTTGACAAGGATCCCGGATCATCGAAGGTATTGATCGTCGAAATCATAACTGTGGAAAGGAGAGATATGGACAAAAAAATCTTTTCGCCAAACAATATGGTCTTTAATATTGGTAATATTTTCACCAAGCTTTGATATTTCCACAATTTGTATTATTGCGAGAGGTAAAAATTAAAGTGTCAAAAAAATCACACATTGGCATAAGTATCAGATTTGTGCAGATCCGTGCGATCTTTTCATCAATCTGAGATTCTTCCGAGTTTTTCGATAATTTGTGGATTTTTGCAAATTATGTAAAATGTTAAGGATGGCTAACAGACGTCGTCAATTCTTTTTATAAAAGATATTTCAATATTTTCGTTCTTTCCGGAAACGTAATTTCGGAAGCCGAATTATTTACCTTTTCCTTTTTCTTTAGTTTTTGACCGCGGATATTTATTTGTTAATCAGTCATGTGCATTTTTAGAAAATTGTTCGTGTTTTTTAAATTTACCCAGACGGATATTTGTTCGGCTCTGGTAAACTCTTCGTTATATTCGATTGCTACTGTACCCATTTAGTTAGTGATGAATGTGCAGACACTGATTTAATTACGTCTATGTACAGTTGAACAGGAAATATTTATTAAATACGAATACCAGTGAGCAATAGTTTTTGTCTTCGTTTATCCAGTGCTCGAATTGGAAAAATTAAAGTAGAAGAGCTCAGCAAAGTCATACAAAAATAACGTTGTTTGTAGGGTCGTGGGGAGCCTATAAGCAAAATAAAAGGGGTCACCATTCAAAATTTCACTCACAAGACACTATATTATATAGAACAGAGTACCTAACCGTTATAAACGTGGCAGTTTCCTTTATCAATTCACGAATTCGGACGATTAATTATATAAAGTACTATGGAAAATTAATAAAATCGATGGATGGATAAAAAAAAAAATAATAATAATAATAATAAATGTACGCAACCACGATTGATTTCAAATAATTTTAAAGAAATGTCGTGTAAAAAGTTATATATCCACCGTCCGCCGCCGCTCCAGTGTGATAAAACAGTATGGGCGCGCGGAAAAAAAAAATATATATATATAAGAAAATTAGTAGAGGGTTCCCGCCCCAATTCGAGCACTGCGTCTATCTGTCTATTCCGTTTGTTATCATTATTATCATTATTATTATGGTTATGTAGACATATTGTTCGGATATGGGCCCGTCGATTTTTGCCGGTCGAATAACCGTCCGGTGGAAAAGAGTGTTGACCGCCTCTGACCCAATTGCGGCCATTGTGGATACACGAGCACTCGCGTATCGTGTTTGGGAACGCAGTGGGGTTGAAACGACGGTTACGAAAATTCGGAACACAGACGACCGTGGATAATAACAATAATAGCTGGTACCTCGGGCGCTGTATCTTTACGTATTATAGATAAACGTCCGTATAATAAAACGACGTATCGTCAGACGGACGTGAAAATCCACATCCCGTAATGCCCGCCCGTATCGACACGGGTGTTAGAAAAAAATATGACGGGTGCAGCCACTGTTGAGATGTTTGGTGGGTGCGATATAGTGGGGAAATTGGTTTGTATCTGTAAGCAACGATAAACCATTGTTTACTAAAATCGATTCTGAGCGGAGTTCAGTTGATAGTGATGCTTTGGCGACAATGTACATGTCATATTATGGTAAAATAATTAAATAGGCTTTTGTATATTTTCTTTAATAAAATGTGTTTAATATCGTACCGATTTTCCCGTTTTTCTCGGTTTTTCCCGTTTGCTAGGAAAATCGAAAAATGACTTCTTTAAAGTACCCCCTCCCCAGTCAGATTTCTTTTTAGAAAAAGTGCTATCGCCTATCATTGCAAATTGGAACAAGATTTTTTGGTAGAAAAGTTTTCAACAGAAAAAGAAAATCATATTATTTCGTAAATTTTTTCGTTTTTTTTTTATTTTCGGCGTTTCACATTTGATGAGAAAAACCCGAAAAAATCGAAAAATGACGTCCCCTGAGTACCAGCCCGAGAAAACTTCTTTTCCGAAAAAGGTCTAGATCGTGTACATCGGTAAGAGTAAGAGTAAGCTTTCTGGTAGAAAAAATGTTCACATAAAAAGAAAAAAAAATTAAACATCTTTTTAAACACCAATTTATATTTTTCGCTACATTCAGAATATAAAACTACAGAAAAGTCTAACGATATATTGTGACGGCGTTAAACGACGTCAGGGAAATGTTATGGAAACAGATACCTCACCGCCGTCGTCGCGGTTATAACCCGGAAAAATAATATCGGTATATAACGAGTAGGTAAGTATACCTATTTGTCACGGACAAGAGAGTGAAGATCGAAAATTATGTTAATAAAGAGATCGCTGTGAAGATTAACGACGCGACGATGACGGGACTGTGACAAAATCGTAAACGGCAATAGTGCCGGGGGGGGGAGGTGAGTGGATAAAATACTCGTTTTTAGGTATTTTTTTTTTAATTTTTTTACATTGTACACAGAATAAGGCGGTCATATTGTTAATCGTTGTTTACGACGCGTTAAACATCATCCTATACCGTTACGCAGTATAATACTTTTCGTTATTTGTTTAACGAACCGTACAACAGCGGCAAAACAATTCGTTAAATATTGTCGACCGGTGACGGATCCGCCGTCAGAACGTTACGGATAAACAGATATTACACATAGACAGCGGCGGATTTACGGGGGTGGGGTGGATGGCAGAGATATCGATACGATTCCAATAAAATGTCATCCGAAAAAGAGGCGGCGTCATCCATATTAATAGGGATACCTTTAAAATACGTATTATATTTCAGTATCGTTCCCAGAAGAAATGTTGAAAATCCGCCACTGATTATAAACATTGCATCGTCGTAGCTGTGTATACCGACGCAATTCACGTGAAATGAAAACGATTGCGGTTTAATGGTACAAAAAAAAAAAAAAATGTTAAATAATTTACATAACACGGTATTGACGCTCCGGTCTATATATTATCATGATTACGTGAGCAGTGGCGTGCGCGGGGCGAGAGAGGCGAGAGGGGTCATATCCTTTTCCCGTTGCGGATTCCGGGGCACGCCACTGTATATTACGGAGCGCGTGTACCGTTGCGATCACGTTACGAGTGCGCAATAATTGACACGCGTACAAATGTTAAACCACCGAAACGATTATTTGTCAATTGATTTTTATTTGTTACATTAAATCGATTTATACACATGCGTAAAAAAACGGACGTTCAAATTTGATCGTTAAAAATTCGAAAATGCACATTAAAAGCCGAATTTTCATTCCACACGATTGACGTCGTATACAAAGATGTACCGATGGATTCACGGAACTATTTACGACTTATAAACTATCAAGCGATTCCGGTATAATAGATGTTATAGGTACACCACTCGAGTTGCGCCCCGAATAACGGTGAATTACGATACAGAAAAAAAAAAAAAAAAATGAGAGGATAAAGATCGTTTTCGTATATCGTATATGAATTGCGTGTAATTAAATAATTTGTCGTGATAATCTTCGGCTCGCGGCGGTGACTGTTGCACGAGAGACGACAAGAAGTCTGTCATCGTTCGTGATTTTCAATTGGAAAATTATTCCGAGCGTAACTCGCGTAAATTATATTAAAGCCTTCTACCTTGATATTTTGAGCGCAATTCGCGTGGGCGACCTGTAACCGGTGGCGCAACAAGTGAGCGCGCGAATGACTGCACCGCGGTGCACGTGTACGGTCGCGTACCGCCGCCACGTGCGTTAGCCGATCGTGTTTGGAATGAAATTTCGTCCTTTTTACAGAAAAAAAAAAAAAAAAAAATTAAACACGTAAATGCCGTTGTTTCGTTAGAAGTTTTTGAATCTGGACGGCAATATCTGTCGTTGGACGGCCACCGACGGTCCTCCGGGATCGGAGGCGGCGGCGGCGGCTGCGGCGACAACGTCCCGGGGCAACCGGCGTCCGGTCGGCGGGAGTTCCGCGACCGCGGCGTTCTGCGGTACGGGCGACCGCTGTTCGAATCGCGATTGGTCGTCTGCCGGCGGCGAGGACGTCGTCGGCGACCCGGGCACGTAAATGGCCGTTCTTTTGTCCACCTTGTCCAGCTGTCCCTCGTACTCGGCGTCCAGGTCCCAGACCTTGTTGGGATCGAACTCCACGTCGGGTTTGCCCGGCAGCGGTTCGTGCGTCCGGTACACCGCGTCGTACGACCGCCGCGGGTTCGTCGAACTCGGCACCGAACCGCCCGGCGTCGACGTCGAATCGCCGTCCTCGTCGCCGCCGCTGCCGCTGCCGCCGCCGCCGCGCACGTCCCTGACTGCCCTGCTGGGGCCCGGCGTCCCTGCCGCCGTCAGGTCCATTGTGCTCAGGGCCAGCACCGAGTTACGCCTCTTGGCCGCCCGCGCCGACTGGTACCGCAGGCTCAGCCGGCCGTTGCGCCGGTACACGCGCGACGCCACGCAGCAGATGCACACCAGCAGCGGCACTATGAGGCACACGATCAGTGCGATCGTCGTCCACGCGCTCCGCGACTGGTACTCGATGTGACCTTTATATTATATGGTTTTCGTTATGACCGTGTCAGTTAGTATATAACAGATAGAATATTGGCGTACGGCGAAATAGTCAAAAAATAATACTACGGCCGCGGGTTATTGGGCGGGGTCTGTACAGCATAGAACAGAGCCGTAGCAAGGGTGAGGCGACCGAGGCGTTAACCGCGGACGCCGAGGTGCCATCGTTATGGGGGTGGAGGGGTGGGGGAGGAGAACGTTAAATCTCGACGATTTTGTTTAAACTGAAAATTCAAACGCATAGAAATCGTATTTGCCGTATATAATATTCTCTTTGTATAGCCGAACGTAGCTCCAGCGAACTAAAACACATAGAGAATTATTTAAGATCCTGCACTATACGGGCCGAGAGAGGCGATCAAATTTGGCTATTTCGTCTACAGAAAACGAAGTTGTTGGAGAAATCGATTACGAGAACGTTATTGGTGAATTGCCAACAGTCAAATCGAGAAAAGTATACAATTATGTTCTACTTTGCACCTACCTATGCTTTTTGCATAATCCTCTTTCGTTGAACGCTACATTTCATTTTTGTTTTATTCAGCGTGTGCAAAAAAAAATAAATATAAAATATTACGCTTGTTAATATTCACGCTTATTTGAAAATTCGATAAATAATAGTTTTTGAAACGGAACCTAAGATTTTTTTTTTTTAGGGGCGGGGCGCCGGATGCATAAATTCAAATTTGCCTCGGGCGTCAGAAGAGCTTGCTACGGCTCCGGCGTAGAACCAGATACAGGCTATAATAAAGTGCAAAATGTGTAATCTATGGTAGGGAAATGACGGGTATATTGTGGAATGGATTGGGATATGTGGGGAACGGCGACGTGAACAATATAACGTAGTAGTTGATCTTACTAATGCGGAACAGAGGCGAATGTAGGGAAAAAAATGTTTTAATATCGACCAAACGTCGAGGTTTATTATTTTCCGCATCGTGGTCGTTTCAAACGATAAATTGTCTGGTGCGCGTTTTGGAAATATCTCGATAAATGCCGAAACACGAACATTATTTGTGCCTGTTTGGATGTTTTGAATTATCCGGAAACACGTTCTGATCGATAATAATAATATACGATTTAGTGTTGTTTTTTTTTTTCTATAGAATGTCTTAATCATAACTATTGATAATGAATCGTGTATGAAAAAAAAACGGGAGAATACCTTAATTTAAAAAAAAGTATAATTATGTGAAAAAAAAAAAATTTTCGTTTTGTAATTTTTCAAATCACCCGAGCGTTTTGGGCGATGCCTTTGAAATCGAAATGAATTTATAACGGTAATTCGTGCGGTTAGCCGTTTGAGTAATTATTGGCAGTACTATCCTGTAACGACCGAGTAATTAATCGAAAAACCAACTAATTTCGGTTGGCTATTCCCACGGTATTTTTGTTTTCGTTCACACTCCCCCGCGGTCTGTCGTTATATCCGGGTACATCGGACATTTCGGTATAGCAACGCAACACTATAATGCACACCGCATTAACTGCCTACAATAATATTATACACGAATAACCTCAATATTTTTTTAACGACGCGAGATCCGACGGTTTTCGACGGATAATAATATATTTCGGTTGGAATACGATTTCGGTTATAACGATTCTCGGATGATTCCCGCACAATACCGCGAATACCGTACCTAGGTTGGTATTAATATACGGGCGACAAAACGCAAAACTGGTTTTTTGACCTTTTAGCCATGATGTAAAGTTATTTGACGTTAGGAAAAACATAAAAAAAAATGAAAAAAAAAAAAACATAAATAATAACGAGACTCGCGCGTTGCCAGCAAGTACACTGCAACGTGGTGTTAATAGCGAGTTTATAATACACGCGAGCGCGTCCGTTATACTCACGCAAACACTCCGTGTATCCGTATTCCGGAATGTCCCATTTTCCGTCGGACGAACAAGACCGCCGTTGGTCGCCGATTAACACGAAATCTTGGTTGCACTCGAACGTCACTTTGGTGTTGGGCACGAATAGAAAGTTACTTTTCCGACCGAAACGCGGCGTTTCCAAAACGCCGCATGAAATCACTAAACATACACAAAGCATAACGAGAAAAACGATTAAATTCAATTATTCGATTACACTGCTGCAGTCGACCGCGAGTTGCGGGACATTATCTCCCGAAATCACGGGCTGGGGCCGCGTATGCAAGGAAGGGGTATTTTGAGGTTCGAGTCCGCGGGCGCCCGTGCGATGGCCGGACGGACGCACGCCTCCCCTCCCCCCTGAAATAAACATTAGTCGTCATGCATTTATGCGTTTATCACGCATTGGAATTACTCCGGCAGTTCAATTCTCGTTTTAACCCCCCATTCAATCGTGTTCCAACGCTCGACATTCAAAACTCGGAACATCCCCGTCCACACATACACAATCTACGCCAATACGCCTCCGCTTAGAATACCTCGGTGTTGATTGGTTTTTTTCGTATTGACGTATCCGTCTTGGTACTGCAACGTGTAAAAGGCCATATCCCTGTTGAGACTGACCGCGTAGTCGTACTTGCACTGGTACGAGTCGCCGCACAGTTCGTTGGCTTTTTTTATGTCGTCGGTATAGTTGCTGGGTATAATGAGTTCCGGAGTGGCCTCGAAAATCGGTTCGAAAGACCGATTCGCATAATAACTGGCCGTCCGACCGTGTTCGCGTAAAAACAAAGCCCCGCCTTTGTTCTTTTCATCCCTGTCTTCTAAGATCCCTGCAAACGAAAATCATACACACACGTATAATGCTCGTTGTGTGCTCGTAGACAATATAATAAATTACATTATTTTACTCTCATAACATATACTCACAAGCCATACCGAACAGTTTGTGTACCGCTTCGAAATCATAAGCATTCGGGTTTACCACTTGGCCGTCGGGCAACGTAAAATCGTTGGTCTGATCGAAACTCCAGTTGCCGAACAATCCTCTGGTTCGATTCTACAAAAGTGGTATATTCGAACACACCGTAACGGAAAAAAATAGAGATAACGTTCATTGAAAAACTTACGATAAACTGCCAGGGCAAATACACTCTAGTGGTCATGAATCCTTTGTTTTCCAAAACTTCCAAACCGGCACCCGACTGGAACATCACAACTATTTCGGACTGGTTCAATATGTAAGAGGGGGTGTAAACGGTAACACCTATTGAAAACAACATTTTTCAACAAAAACTATGTGCAGGACGATAACTCACGCCTATGAAGTTAGCCCCCTCCCGTCACGGCCAAATCGTTATAAACAAATGTAAGTCATAGCCCTTTAATTGTAAGTAAATGTAAGTTCATTCCTGGAATTTGTAAGTCAATCGTATCCCAGTGAGGCGATTTTGAAGTTTTATATTAATTAAGCTTATGTTTTTTATTTATATAACAAGAGCGGTCATTTTTGAATATTCTTTTAACTTTTCCTAAAAACGGGGGAAAAACAAAAACACTTGGTGAGGTGAGAGAAGACCGACTCTTTTCTCACGAACTGGCACTAATTTTCAAATGTTTTAATTCCGGTTTTTCGGCTGCCGCCAAAACTTTAAAAGCTCCTCGTGGGGGTATACGGTATAGTGATAAATTCCGGAATTGACCTTACAATTTTTCCGGAAATTGAATAGTTATAATTCACAATTTGTTCGAAACGATTCGGCCGTGATCGGGAGGAGGAACAATTCCATATACGTAGACACCTCGGGTTAGGTTCAAAAGAAGTTATCGCGCTCACCGTGAAAGTGTTGAACTTTCAACGCCGGTCTGTCGAAAAACACTCGTTTGCCGTCGGCAAATACGTCCAACCGATACCTCCACTGAGCCGTCTTGGGCCGCAATCGGATTTCGATAACGGTGGACGTGTTGTCGCGGGACGCTACAGACGTCAGCGTAGTCGCCATTACCGGGCCGTTTACGTTGTCCGGCAACTGTTCGAATCTGCCTTGGACGTCGAATTTGTAAGCTTCCGAGTCCACGTGCACCAACACGAATTCTCCTTTACCGTTGAACGTGTATTCCAGATTGTCGAACGTGATCACGTGTGGATCACCGAACACGGTGGCTATATTGTGTACACGAATATTATGACGTTATTATTGTACACAAAATGTCAACATGTGCGATTTGTTGTGTTTATACATACCCACGTAAGGCGATTGGTACGCGACGCAATCTTGAGACGGACGTCTTTCGAAACGGTACGTTTCACAGCCGACGGCTTGCTCCTCCTGCCACAGACAACACGAGTAAAACGGACTCATGTCGTGGAACCATTGCGACAGTGTCGGCACCTGAAAGTCATCCACAGTGGTTATTATCGTCATTGTTGCACTATTAAGTGGCGACGGTGTAGGTGTCAAGTGTCTCCCGTTGAAGTTCACATACCTTGTTGGCTTCTGTCCACGGTAAAAATCCTAAATTGTGCGATCGCCGCGGCCGGGAACCCCACTGTTGGTCGTAGGACAACATTAAATAATTGTTTTTGTCGTAGCAGCACTGCTGTTCCGAGCCTTCCATACTCGGCGCGCCGGTCGTCACGCAGTGCATCGCTCCTTTGTTGTACAGACATTCCGGATTGGCGTCCCTGTCACAGTGCACGTCCGGCAAAAATCGTCCTCGGTCGTTGAGCGCGTGATCCAACGTGCACGGACACTGGAATACCTCGGAAGCGAAGTTTTTTAGATACCTGTCGTTTTTTATCCAATTGTCGCACAGATTTTCGGGCCAAGCCGAACCGTACCACCGTGCCCATTGCGGAGAGAAGTACCACCCCAACGGTATGGGTTTACTCCACAGTTTCCTAAACAACAATACAATAATAAGTAAGTAATCGAGTAAAACAATATTTCAAACGATTCGCGGGTTTACAAACTCACGGAGAAATCGGAATACCGGAATACGTGGTCGGAGTGATCAGTTGTATTTGTAAAAATCCGAATGTCAAATCTAGGTTTTCAGTATTGTCGCGGTCTTCAAAAAGACTCGGCTTTATAATGTATTCGCCGGAATTGGGGATGTTTTCCTATACAATAACATCGTATGATAATATTATAAATTAAAACAAATAATACTAAATAAATAAATTCACCAACAGCTATAACATCGATGTATATGAGTTCAGGCGAGATCTTCACTTCTTTGTAACCGTATAAGGATATTTTTATGTTGGCGTCAAAATTCGCCGTGAGATTTTGCTTTTCCCACGTGATTTTTATCGATTCCGGTTTTTTTTCGCGTACCGATCCGTCTTCAAATCGTATACGTTCGGTAGCTGTTGCTGGAGTCTCTATATAAAGTTTAAAATAAAAAAGATAAATGAAGAAATTCTAAATAAACCAATATTATCACCCATTCGCCCAATATTTTTCGTCCCCACGCACGTACCTACAAAGTATTTCGCCTTCCAATTGTACTTTTCTTCACCGATCGCTACGTCCAAAATCACATAACCTTCGGCCATTAAAAATGGTTGTATGCAAACGGCACGGTTTCTACTCACTACAATCCCGACTACTTCTTCCGTGTCAAATCTATACAGGCAGATGTATATAAATCGTTACAGTAACCAAAAACTATAAATATCTGTTATGTCGAACGTTAGTCCATAGGCTACAGACACGTATAAAAATAGACGTTGAATAGCCTCTTATGGACTGTCCATATATGGACACTGAAAACCTCCTTAAAAATACCCCTTTTACTCACTTGCAACGAACTTTGTCTCCGGGTTCAAAACACGGTCCGGTTATGTTAACGATGGTGCCGCCCAACATGTTACCACTTTCGGGCGCGAACACCAACGGCAAATTCGTTCCGGCTACACACAACATTTTTTGGTATAAATCATAAATGTCATTATTTTAGAAATCAATTCAATAATGACCCGTACCGATATCTTTGTTACACGTCCCTAGCATAATGTTTTCGTCGATTCGAAAAATGTGTCGACCCGGGAAATTATTGGCCCAACCACGACCCACCAAATCTCGAATGGTCGACCTCTGTGAATAAGGATAATACTCAAAACTCCGGGTTCCGTTGCCAGCGTTGAATCCTACCTGCATCAGAAACAAATTATGGAGAAAAAAAAAATAATAACAAAACAGTTTATTCAAATTTCTTTCCTAAACGAACTCACGAAGGCCGGTACTCCTCCTTCGCCCCCGGTCGTATCACCTCCAGCTTCCGTATGACTGGTCCACTGCATATCCGCGTAGTTAAATATGACGTAAGTGAACACTTCGTCGGTGGCCAAGATCATTTGAAACGTATTGGTCTGGAATATAGGTAACTCGTTATCAAAATTAAATGGTTAAAAGGTCAATTATTGTCGGAACACAAAAATCATAAATATTTTATATTTGGTTTTAACCCCAAAATGACGGTTACGACATATGGCCTTTTAGCAATCGATTGATGTTTGTTTCGATATTATACCTTGTAAAGAGAATTGTCGATTCCTCCGGCAAACGACATATTTTTCCACGTAATAATGGCCGAATGTTTGGGCACAAATGCTTCTGCGCCGATTACGCCTTCACGGATATCCCACATGAGTCGTTCTCTCATTTCCACGCCGAATTGATCGGTGCGAGCTTGTAAATCTCTCTCCATACGGAAGTACACTCCAGGCTTACGTCTGTCTACATCGTCCGTTCTAAGTGAACCGATCCGACACTTGCTGTAGAATATACCGATAAAAGACGGATCGTGTTTTTTGGGCCACTCTTTGATAGGAAAAGACAACGGATATCGGTAATGTTTCGGCGGATCGCTAAATTCTAAATAGCCGTTCATCGATACCCGAGTGTAATTAAATCGAAAACCAAAGAACGGTAGTTGAAAATTGAAATTTTTGTGGATTTGAGGCATTGACCCGTGTATGTCTGTTTGATAGTCACCCTGATCATTATCACCGCCTTTGTCAAAATACCAATACATGAACTCCTGTCGGATTTCCGCCAATCTGTCTTCGGTCAGAACGTAAGGCTCTGAACCAGCTGCCAATCTCAGTGTAGCAGGTGCATATCTAGACGCAAAGGTATCTGAAATAGAAAACAAAAACTTCAATATTAGAATGTTGTAAGTAAGTTATAACGCGCTATGTAATTAGGATTTTTTCAAATGGAGGAGTTCTCAGAGCAAAGCTTTATTACTTCTCAACCATTATTAATGGTATTTGTATGTGCAAAATGTTTATGAGTAGAGCAGAGGATATTACATTAATTGATTCAGTGGCGTTAAAGTCCGTACTGAAGACAAATTCTTAAACCAATAGTTATTATTGTTTTATTAAATATTTTCTTGTAAATATTTAAGAAAAATAAGATCACGAAGGGATATATCTTCCTCACACCCCTTGTCGTTTAATCGCCCCTAACGCCACGAATAAAAATGCACGAAAATGCATCGATTGGCCATAATTTGAATCATTCATTTTTCTTTGATAATGAATTGACGAATAATAGTCACCTACAGAAAAACAAAACAAATACGCATGTTGTTTGTCATCGTATAAATAAACGGTCATAGGAAGTGGCTTATTGTAAATCTGTTACCTATTATTTTCAATAGAATTTATAATGGCTAAGTATATAGGTACCTACGTCCTTACGTCATTATTTTTTTTTTTTTACAGAGATTAAAGACCTCATTTAGATAACAACGCAACATGACACACAATTTAATTTATTTATAACGTTCAAATAATATAAATACAATAAAAATGATAAAAAAAAAAAAAAAATGAATCTCTCTTAAATAATATTATAACATTCGAACACACATTGAAACAAAATCCAGTATTCCATTCCTAAGTAAACTATCGCTTAATCCAGTGGTTCGCAAATTGTACGACTTAGTCTCTCTGTACAGGGATACCTCATCACCATGTGGAATATTATTTGTTCTAAAACTGAATTTGAAACCCAAATATGACAGCGGAAACGGCGACGCTGACTCATTTTATAGAATTTTTTTTTTCAGAAAACACTTTCGGTAAGTAAAAATTATTTGCATTGTACCTTAAAATTGAATTTTCTGACACGGGGAGATATTCCTGCCAGGTAGTATTTAATTTAAAAAAAATATATATTCTCAGTGGTTTTTTTTAAAATTAAAAAAAAAAAAAACTGATAATTATTGTCGATACTTCGTATTTATTTTTGTTGACTTCTGGGTTACATTTGCTATGCAAAACATGAATACTACTATTACCTATTACTTTTAAGATCGTTTTTTAATTGCAGTGATTTGCAAAGGTACTCTGAAAAAACCTTAGTTCAAAAATGTTTGGGAAGCATTGGCCTATTGTAATTACATCTACACGGCCTATATACGATGAGTAAATATTCGATAATTACTTGGTTTTTTTTTTCTGTCTGAAACTTAAGAGGACGTTGTACTCGTACGTGCTGTCTCAGCGATATATCAAAATCTACCTTACGTAGACTGCGTAGAACTCGCTTAATTTTGGTTTAAGAGTAAAAGCACCGGTTATAAAATTAAAAGAGGACAATAATCTGGAGGGCAAGAAGATGCTTTGCTTTTATTAAATTAATTTTTTGAAATATTAGTAATTTAAAAACAATGAATTAGTCTTTATTTCTAAACGATGTACTGAACGTTATATTTGGAATAATTATTAGAATTATCGAAAAAACGCATCATATATGATTTATCATATTGATAACTTTTGATTTTATAACAGGTGATTTTATTCTAAAATCAAAATTAAGCGAGTTCTACGCTTAATATATTTCGCTATATTCGGACTGACACAGCACGTGTGCATATTTTTAAGTCCTCGTAACAGAAAACAATTATTTTGATATTTGACTTGTTATAAGTTAAGTGTAAACAGTTGTTCAGATGATAAATGTTTACACTGTAAGAATAAATTAATACCTACCTACGGATTGAATATTATTAAATATTATAGTAAAGCTATTCAATTAAATGTGTAAGCGCACCCACCTTTAGTTATTGTTTTTACTGTAGTATAAATTTATTTTATATCTCTTTCGATGTGGAAATATGTATATGGTGTGTACCACCATCTTCGTCGGATTTTTCTAGCACTGTTAATATTAAATTTTTTCGATTTTTTTTCCAGTCGGTTTGTCTTCAAGGGGGGGATATCGATTTACAGAAAAATTAAATTTTTATTTTCATCCCCTAAACATAAGGAAAAAAAAATTATTTTAAAAATTGTAATGTACCATACATATACATTCGATTAATAGTTTCTTAATCATAGACGTTTTAATTTCTAGAAAATAGGTGTGAAAACAATTAAAACGGCTATAACTAAGAAATTATTCATCGGATATGAATGTGTGATACATTAAAATGTTTAGAATAATATTTTTTACAAAATGGCTATTTTGAAAAGTTTCTCAAGTGAATAAATAAAGTTATTTTTGTTTTGGTGTTTAAGAGATGAAAATACAAATTCAATTTTTTTCCGAATCCCCCTCAAAGACAAACCGATTGGAAAAAAAAAAGAATAAGCATTAACAGCGCTAGAAAAATCCGTCGAACAATGTGTATAATTGTGTGTAATAACATGTGACTAACTGATTGACTGATTCATCATCGCCCAACCCAAACCACTGGACGGATCGCGCTGAAATTTGGCCTACAGATAGCAATTATGACGTAGGCGTTAGGCATCAGATAAGAAAGGATTTTTGAAAATTCAACACCCAAGGGGGTACAATAGGAAGTTTTAGTTATGTTTGTCACGAAAATCTAATTGTTTATTCATTTAGTTTTGTTTATTCACGGGTTACCTTGGTCTTGGTGACACGGGTGACATGATTCGGTTGTCCCGGACAACTATTATTATTAACACTATTATCTAGCAATAGCAAAGCATTGCCGGGTCAGCTAATATTATATATAAATAAGTACCTAACATTATGACGATAATATTATTATACTTACTGTAATTTTGTCTCTCCTGAAATCTTAACGGATCTTGTTGATTACGATTTTGATTATAATTCGGATTTCGCATTGACGTCTGTGACGATTGTTGTTGCTGTTGCGGCAGTTGCTGTTGGAGACGTTGTTGCTGTTGTTGGTATCGCTGTGGCTGTTGTAGTAATTGCTGTTGCTGTTGTGTCTGTCGCGTGTTGTCTTGTGCGTAATTGTTGTACGTAGGACGGCTAAACTGCAGTTGGTTGATGATGTCCTGTGGCCTTTGCTGTATCCGTTGCCAATACGATTGGACATTTAAGCCGTACGGATCGTTGAGATCGACATTTTGAGCAGTTACCAGATTCGTGTTTAGCGCAAAACACGCTACCAAACAACAACATAATATTAAATTATTATTCGCCATGTAGAGCAATGCGACCGCAATATACAGGAGTTGACGGACGTGTGCTAAAAAACACCATTATTAAATACTATCTTGAGCTACACCAGCGAGATAAGATTGGAATAGAAAACAAATATGGGTGTAGATGTGCGACGTAACGAGTTTGTGCCACTCGAGGTATGTTAGTTTATCTAATCAATGAATTCGTACCGATTTCCAAATTATTATTACTCATAGTACTGTAATATACATCTACCTAATAGGTAGGTATTTTGTGATGAAATATGTTGTACAGTAGGTGGGTATAAAATAAAATACACGATCTTTCAAAGTTAATTTTCCATGAAGTATCTATTTTTTTCAAAAAATGACGTAAAACATATTTTGAATCGTACATTTTAAAATGTTACACTGTTCTCATATTTTTCATCAGTAACACTGAAACTAGCTGTCAAATGTGGCGGTCACCACCTTTCTTTTAATGGGTTGGTGGTTGGTGTTTTCGTGATAGACACTTAAGCATAATTTTTATTGAATTGGTACATGTGAAATATTAATTACTGTAATTAAGAACATTGTATTAGAATTTGGAATTTGTTTTGTAAACGAGGGTGGTGATCTATACAACTTTTTACCTGCCCAACTTCTTAAATATGGTTCTGTTTTTTACCATAATTTTTGGGGTGAATCACTACCCCACTTTTCATTTTCAAACAGCAACCTCCAATCTATACCTATCCACCCTTAGGAAGTTCAAGTACTTAACAGGGCAGGCGAGAGGTAAATATTTATATTTTCAGATCAATAATAATTTTGTTGAAACGTGATTTTATAATTAAATTAGCATATTTATCATTTATGTAACATTTAAAAAAAACTTAATTTTTTAAATAAACCTTTTAAAAGTATAAAAACTCAATGAAAATAAAAATTCTACAATAATATAATAAAGTGGATACTTTTATTTAAATCTACTTGGGCAAAGAAAATCGTAAAAGCACTCGTTTTCCACTTTTGAAACATTTTCTTGAAGATAATGATCTTGAATTACCGAGGAGTTCAATAACAATCTTTTCTAATAATTTCGTTGCACTTGAAAGTAATTTTGTCAAATATTTTTTAAAGACTCCTTTAATGAAAAATCATTATCTAATTTCACAACCCCAGAAGAAGAACAATTATTAATTGATATTTCATTTGATTTTTCGTTACAAATACAATTTTCTTCATTGTTACTTTTCGGATTTTGGAATAATAACATTAAAGATGAATATCCTAAAGTTGCAAACAAAGCTTTGCGATGAAAACTCCTAGGAAAATCAAAAAATTACCTCCCTAATCAGATTTCCTTTTAGATAAAGTGCTACATTTTAAAATTGGGACAGTTTTTGACAGAAAAGTTATTTATAGAAAAAAAAACAAACATCATTGTAATATCAATCTAAAAAATGACTAGGGTACAAAGCGAGTACAAAATAAGATACTCACAGCAGTCAACTTGTTAAACAAAAAAAAAAGCATGCTGTTCGCATTAGGACTTAATACTAATAGTCATTGTTTTTTTCTTTGTAAAAGCATATTAACTCTCCATACACAGATGTATAATTATGTTTTATTGATGTTCAGTTGTGATTTGTCTTTTTCTATTAGTTATTTATTTAAATATTTAAACACCCTGAGGCAGTGGTTGTTAGAAAAATAATGAGTAAAACAATTAATAAATTACAATGAAATAGAAGACATCAGGTTAAGTATGGTTAAGACAACACATCCTATGGAGAAGTTGATTCTGGCCATAAGACGTGAGGTGCGTTGGAATGGAGAAGAGGTAGTTAATTAATAACTACTATAATATAAAATGTTCTCAACACTGATTATGTAAGTCCTTTTCTTTAGATAGAAAAATAAAGGTAAACATATTTAGTCTATTTTACAGCATCTACAATAAATTAAAAATTTCAAGTATATCATAATTCATAATAATATATTTAACAAAAACTAATTGAAAAAAATTAATAACTTTTTTAAACTTAACCACATATAGACAATATTACATTTTTACGGAGTGGACAAAAAAAATTTAATAATTTCTGATATTTAAATACTATGAACCAAATTATGCGTAATTTCATGAAAGCAATATTAATATTATATTCAGCATAAAATAAAATTATAATCTATTAAATTGTAAAATATTAATATTTTGTCCATTCCTACACAATAACCATAATGCCAACTATAAACTAATTAATGTTAATAATTATTTTAACAAAAAAATATCATGGCTGCACTTAATAATACAGGTACATGTAATATAATTTCAACAATAATAATTTAACACTATATTATGTAAAATTAATTAGTGAGAACAAATATTAAAAATGGATATCAAATGTATTGGTGGAATTATATTTTTTATAATCAAACTCTAAAGAGCATTAAAACTTATAATAATACATTTTTTAGTTTAAAACTTAACGTCATGTGTGAAACAAAATTTTCGTGAAAAAAAATATTAACTGAAATGGTATTAATGGTCTTAAATCTAGTGGTCGTGTATTTAAACAAATAAAAAGAAATACAAATATTATCATTTTCAGACTTATTATGGTATACAAATATAAAAATAAATTGATAAAAATAATTATTTGTAAAGTACATAATATTATATCAGTTTAATTTCTTATAAGTAATAATGTATTTTATGAATATTGACATAAAAAGTATACAATTAGTTTAAGATTTTATTTAAAAGAAAATTCTTGGCATTAATTACAATATTTTAAAAATTAAAAACAGTGTTTGTTTTCGAAATCTGTGAAATTATTTTCTTTATCTAGTTAGTAAAAAACATTTATAAGATTATTAAAAAAATATTACTATTAATGTTATAATAAAGTTATTACTACAATTAGATACCTGGATTTTATTATTTGAATTTTTGTACTCTAATATAAGTAAAAACATAAATACTTTTACCCTCTGATCTCTAGTTATAAAATATTATATTTGTCCTATAAAAAATAATAATTATGGTATTGAAAATAAATAATTACAACAGTAATAAGTATTTGTTGTTTTAAAATTCCCTATGGGTAAATAATAATAAGATCTATTGTCAATATTAAACTTATTATAATAAATATTATAAAATTTAATTAATATTTAAAATACATAAATAATTTAGGAGTATTACAACAAAACTATTGTATAAAAAAAAATTATACATAATATTTATATCATAAATTGGATACAGCTAAATATATTAGGAAATATTTTAAATGCCTTTAACGAAAAGTCAAACTGGTTCTTCTTCTGAATTATTTTCACTCTGATCTTCACAAAAACTGGTCATGCGATGGTATGCTTTAGTCTCTTCACCCGTTTGCCGAAAACTTATTAAAGGCCGCAAAGCTGAGCGTAATGAAGCAAATAAATGCGGAAACAATATTTCCTGTTGGGCGAGTAATTGTTTTGTTCGATGACGTTCCTAAAAAAATAAATATTTGTCTATATGAACTTTTTCTTTAAATGATATAAGCAATCAAATAATAAGTAATAATCTTTAATGAATTGATCTGTTATTTCTGGTACACTTATTCACTAAATCTCAAGGATTGTAAACAAGATGATAAATCAGCTACAGAATTTAACAACTCTAATACTGACATGATAAATTCAAATTGTAGTTTATGTAAACAAATACAAGTAAGTTTTGGTGTTGTCTTAATGGAAAATGTTGTAAACATTATACTAGTTTAAAATAAATTTTGCATTGTTAATAAAAACAAAATACACCGCCAACTACAATTATTTTTAGCACAAATAATTTGCTGGATAGAGAGTAAAGGAGTGTACATATGGTTTACAAGACTGACAAATTTATCTCAAAACTTTTTATTATACATGAAGTTTTATTCCCTATACTATTTTTGATAAAAGAAAAAAAAAAAATTAAGATCTTTAATAGTTGAATGATACAATTAATTATAATATATTAAAGTATATTTTTACATTCAATAATTTATCCTTATTTACTTTTTGAGGTTATATACGCCAAATTTTTTTTTGAAATAGACAGCAAATTTTGTAATTGGAGAAGACATTATAATATGTTTCTGATATACATAAAAAAAATAACATCAAAATTTAGTTAAATAATACCAGTGCTACCTTGGGTGCTTCAAAACAGGCAGGACAGTTTTCTGCTATGACAGGTAGCTTCTTAGTCTCAGCAAACTGACGTAACATTTTTTCTCTGACATATACAAATGGTCTGATCACACGCAAATCACGTTCTTTTACGGCGTAATGAGCTTTCATTGATCTTAATCGACCATTATGAAATGTTGACATTAAAAAACTCTCAGCAAGGTCATCCAAATGTTGTCCAAGAGCAAGTACATTGTAGCCATTTGCTCGTGCAGCAGCATATAAACGTCCCCTTTTCATGCGACTACAAAAACTGCAAATGGAAGTGCATTCAGCAGATGCAGCTTGTTCAAGAATTTCTTTAAATGATCAAATACATATATAATTATTTTTAAAATATACAGTTCAAGTAATATTGTGATATAACTTACTTTGTTCTTCAAATAAATAGTGAACACCTAGTGCTTCCAAGTATGGTATAAGAGGTTTAGGGTCATAAGCTGCACTGCCAGGATCAACTGTTGCAGCTCCTAATGTAAAATGTATACCTTTTGACGAAGCATAATATTGATACTGATGAAGTGTATGCAGTAATGACAAAGAATCTTTCCCACCCGATAAACAAACCATAATTCTATCCCCGTCTTGAATCATATTGAACTCTCGAAGAGCCTTAAATTTACAAATCAAGCAGTTTTATTGAAATATTGTTTTTAAACGATAGTTTATTATTTTGAAAATATATTAACATTACTATAAGCTTAAAAAACAATTTAATTGTCAATATTTACTTCAAGTGTTGGTTTCCAAATAGGCTTTGGAGGACAATACCATCTTGCTACAGCAAAATCAACTGTTTTTTCACCTTTAACTTTCACAATGCTTTCAGGTTTATTTTTTTTCAAATTACATTCAACTGGTTCTGTTTTTATGTTAATACCGCTATCAGTTGAGCTAAGATTTGGATGTTTTAAACTATTTTCTTTGTCACTCTCAGAGTCTGATTCCTTTTCCATTATGGTGTCAGTGTTTTCATCCGACAATGAACAAGAAGAAGCTAACACAGAGCTTACCATATCATGTATTTCAGTTTTCATCTCCGAAGCAAACTCAGATAATCGATTAATTACTTGTTCTTCAATGCCATTTTGGCATGGCGTAGTAGTTATAACCGGGACAGAATTGTTTCTGGGCATGACTTTGTGTAGATTTTTGGAAATGCTATTACGTTTATCTATAATGTTTAAACTTTCAGAGCTCTCTGACAATGCATTGTCAACTGTTTCTATAACTCCACGAAGTTCAGATTTTATTTCTGTAACAAACTCCTTGGTCAACTCTTCTACATAAGCCTGTATACTCTCGTCATGAGACGCACGTGATTCACAATCACTTAATTCAGTTTGGCTACTACAAGAACATTGTCGATCACGTAACTTTCTAAATTGATTTGCGTTTGTTGGATTTGAACCTAAGCTGTAGCATCTTTCCCTTGAGAAATTTTGAGAAACAAGTCCAACCGGACTCAAGTGTTTGTTAGGTATCAACATTTCTGAACTACCACTTGAAGATCTCATACGAGCAGACAAACTGAAAAATAAATAACATAGTTTCATAGTATACTAGTTTGGTTCTACATGAAGTTAATCAATCAGTTTAAAATTGAAAAAAAAAAAAAAAACAAAACAAAAATTTAGTATGATGTTAAAACTAATTCATAAAGAAGCTTTAGAAAATCATAAATTCAATAATACCTATTGTCCAAAGCTGAAAGACTGTTGTATCTTGCTAAAGATGAATTTGGTGTAGAAACACCAGACGATTCAGAAGTTTGAGGTGAACCGTGATAGATAGTTGGCGAGAATGGAACATGCTGTTTAATGCATATTGATGCATGTCCCAATAGTAAGTCTTGGGCTTCACTAGGCAACATGAACCAACGCAACTTTTCAGCCTTCTCCGTAAACATACACCTCTGGTCAGGCAAAGGAAATTTTTTGGCCATCTGGAAAAACAAACACAATATTGTTATTGTTTTATTTTAAAAATTAAAAAATGAAACTGGATACACAATTACTGGTGTTGTATTACCTTTCTAGCTTTATTGAAAGTGTTTCTTGCTGTTTTCAGACATTCAGCATAATCAGCTGGGCATGTGTTTTGTACAGAAATCTTGCGTTCAGGCATAGTCATTTTACCATCGGTGTACCGGATGGAACCCAACCACTTGCGGTCACGGAAAACATTGTTAGTATGGTGTTTCCATTCTCCTGTCTCTGGATTTAACGTGTACTGCGGTAAAAGTTTCCAGCCTTCAGTAGCCACCATTTTCAGGGCTTCCAGCACAAACGACACTTCGTTGTCAGACATGAAAAATGGCAGGGAAACACGGGCGAAACCGGGCCTGAGCATTTCGAATGGTGAATGTTCTTCTTGCCGGCGAAGATGGTGTCGATCCAGACGATCATCTTCAAGGAGCATGTTCTCGTATTCGGCAGCTAGTGTATCATCTATACCTAAAAGGTCTTGGGCATATGGGCCAGCGCATGCACAACCACCACGGGCCTGTACACCAAACACATCGTTGAGAATTGCGCACACAAAATTGTGATGCAAGAACGCACCACGAGGGTGCCGAATGAGTAGTGAGAACACGGGCAGCCGCTTGATGGTCTGCAAGCAATTGCCTAGTACAATTATTTCTGGCATTGCTTGCAGAAACGATAACACCATTCTGCAATGAAAATAAAATTATAGATGTATGTGAATAACAGATCACACAAGGGAAAAGCTTGATATGAAGACCAAAACAGAGATTGAATGATAAAAGAAAAAAGTTAAAAAGCTCAGAATAGAGAGAAATAGAAGTAAGATTATTTTGCCATTTTCACAGTGGCCTCTAAAAAGCTGGAAGTAGAAGATATTATTAAGATTATGGTTATCCCAACCATACAGAAATATAAAGAAGTATTACAAAACATTAAAAAATTTAAAGTGTTTTATAATCGATTTTGAATGTTTATATTATTATTGTTATTGTTTTTAACCTATTCATAAAAATATATTCTTTGTTAATATATAAATAAATACCACATATTGAATTTATAATAGTCTATGACATTAGCTTTTAGTATTTAATAAATTATTATTTTTGTATCGACTAGGTTAAGGCCATATATAAAATAAACTTTGTAATAGTAACAATAACAATAATAATACATATTCTTTTTTGTAAATACATATTATGACTGTAGTTCATTATAATAAAGGCTATCATAACATAATGATATATAAATATTTACTCCGTAGTTTTAATATTATTTAGGCACCAAACACTTAAATTGTTTAACTTCTTTTCAATAAAATAAATAAGTTAAGAAAATAGTTTAATTATATAGTTAATTGTTTACTATTTTTTATTTTTATTATTTGCATGTCATTATAGTCTTGTTGAAATATTATCTTTAATAGCATTGGTAAATCTTGTAATTAAAACATTACATTGATATAATGTAGTTTTTCTTTGAAAACTGTGTAAAAAAACTGTCAAATAAAAATTAATGGGGACTTTTATAGTTTGGTTGACAGTTTGACATTACTCTATTCATTATTGTCTACATATGTATACTTTATGCACAACAGCTTTTTTAAATGATTTTTATTGTTAACTGTTTGTGACAATATTTTACACATGACAACACACCATTGCAGTATGTGTTTAAATAAGAATTTATACTTAAATTTTAAAATATTATTATTACAAATTAAAACAAAAAAAACAATTATAGCATCAACTTTGGGTATTTTACACCACAAATAATAGCAGCATAACTATTTAGTTAAATATCAATCATCTCATTCATTTTAATTACTTGGTTATTTTTTCTTCTCTGCTCATAATGAATGGTACACCGATATTTTGTTTAAGTTGTAATGCTAAACCCATACGCACGGATTCCACAATTGCCCCAGTGCCTCCTTCTTCTCGTAATTCCGTATCCTATAGAACATAACCTAATGTAACCTAATGCAAAGTAACTAGATCTATATATATTTTTATATATGTATATATAATTGAACTTGTTAATTTTACAAAAGTACTCACAAATAGTATATATGCCCCCATATAGGTTCTAATACTGGAAAAAAGTTTTAAAAAACGGGCAAAAAAAATATTAACAAAGACTCACTTTTAAATATCTATGATCTGTTCTGGAAACGAAAAATACCGCTCCGCCACCACTACCATTCGGTATTCTGTTTTTGAATAATTTTTTTTTAGCCACCAAAACACCTGTGTGCACAGCCCACACATTTTGTTATTAAACTTCCATAAGAATATACATATTCAAAGGATTTTCAAACCTGGGGTTTGTATGCCGCCTACAAATTTATGCCCGGAAAAAAATATGGCATCTTTATAGACGGCTTGGTCATTGGCAGGGAATAGAGGGTTCATATCCAATACCACATAAGGAGCTGTAAAAAAAAATAAAAAAATCCGTGGTTAAAAAGGTTCGCTCGTAATGTTAAGTATAGTAAAATACTGCTACTTTAGCCATGTTGGGTGTGTTTGAACAATTATGATACGCAAGTATTGGTTATAAAATTATCCATTTACAAACAATATATAGGTACTGTTTATACTAACAACTGAACAAATATTTCTTATCAACACATAAACAAAAGTAAGCACCATAAGCGTTAATCATTTATCACAAATTATTATTAGTTGTTAGACATTCTCGACAAATATAATAATATTGTATCAACTCGTAATAGTTTGCACGTGTTTCCTTAAAAACAGCAAACATTTCAAACATTGAAACACACATTTATTTAATATGGTGTAAAATATAACCTTGATTTTTATCTATAATGCGAGATTTCGTTCAAAACTCGTAAACTTTTTTTTTTTTAAATAAATTATTTCAATCGGTTGCAAAAAACATTACCACAAACCCAGTGAAAACGAGTTAAACAACTGAGGAAATAGAAAATCATTTTACCGTTCAATTAGAATCTGGAGGAAGGGGCAGAGGGAACTAGTACCTACTATTTGATTTGTGGAAATTGAAACTATAATTAGATTAAATAAAAAAAAAACCATTTGACATTTCAGATTCCGTTTTTTAAAACGACCCACGCATAAAATGTAAAAAGAAAAAAACACGATCGTGCAATATAATTTCGTTATATTCACCTGCGGATGCGTAATCCCAGAACGCCAACGCGCCGTATTGGTGTAGAATCAACGTGGTGGCAATGTCGTCGGCGAGTATTCCGGTGATATTGGAGGCGGCGGAAAAACACCCCACCAATTGTGCACCCGGACTGACCGTCTGGTACAACTGAAGTTTGTTCTCAAGATCCACGAGATCGATAAAACCCTCTTTGGTTTCCGCTATGCGGACGACCTGAAAACGTGTAGAAAACGGATTTCCATAATAATATTATGTTAATGCTAATGCTATAATAAAATATTACAAGACTCACACAAATATACAAAGCAAATTTATAATAATAATACTAGCGAATTCTCTGATATTTTATGGTTTATTTTTCGGACCATCACGCCTCATAACCAATTCTCCAATCATCTCTAACCATTGCCAAAATCTTCCAGTTCGGTTCACATCGTTTTCAACCACGTCTTCCCATCGGTTTTTTCTCTCTCGGGTTCTCCTCCTCTGCACTTCCCATAGAAGCGGTCTCGACTTCTTCAACGAATATCCTGTTCAGTATCGCAGTCTACCTTTTTTTACTGCGTTTCTACAATTTTCTTTTCGTCATACGATATTTCTAGCGTTCTGTTATTTCTTCGTCTCCAGTTCTCTGTTATCCGGTCATACTATTCATTATTCTCATTCCGTTTTTTTCCCTATAACACTTATTTCTCGCCTGAATTATTGCGGTTATGTTCTCTTGCTATATCGGTGGTTTTTTCAGTTATTATCGTGTAAAGGCATTCGAAATGGTTTACTTTCTTATTAAAATTGATCTGCTGTTATGGCCATACATGCCGGCTGCTGTTCTCGTTTACCTAGATAATGTATTACGGAAAAAAATAACGTCTGTGTCCACGCGACAAAAAAAAAAAACCCACCGTCGGAATAGAGTCTGGTAAACTCGAATCTTCAATTCAGTTCGACCGCGCGGTAATAATACAACGGTGTACCTACACACACGTACGTTTTGGCCAACAATCAAACAACATAATACTATACGCGACAACAATATTATGCAGATACATTTAGATTTTATACGCCATTTTGATACGGCGCCAAGTCAATAACCGCCGCAGCAGCAGTACTATATAGTGTTTTACGACGGCTGGAGAGAGGCGTTAAGACGACAGCGTATAATATTATAATATAATATTATATATAAAATATATTATATTATATTATTATTATAGCGTATACACGTCAGAAAACGTGTTGTTTTTGAAACGTCCGGCCGCCGCCGCCGCTAAGACGACGAAAAAATTATTCTTGGCCAAGGTCGCAATAATATTTCATTACCATTTGGTACCGGAGGTCGAGTCCCGTCGCGGATATCGTGTCGTATAATAATAATAATAATAATAATACACCGACTATACGTGACGCAATAAGGGCTATTAAATTTATTACAATAAATTATCAACACACTGCAACACAAACACACCTAACTCGGTGACCACAGAACGAGTAGTACGATAACACCTCCGGGGACGACAACGCGACTTGTTTATATCGTCCGTTTATATTTGTTCGTACTATTCGTTCTTTGATTGTTTATGAGTAGAAAAAAAAAATGAATAGTGCAAGCAGTGGAAACCCGTCACTAGAGACAGTGGCGTGTCCAAGAATTAACAATGGGAGGGGATTTATCAAATAAGTATCGCGAATAAATTGCAAATTCGTCTTCTCTATCTAACTCAATTTTGAGAATTGAAAATTTAAAAAACAGATTATAAAAAAAAAAAAAAACCAATTTCTAATAATACTTCAAGTTTTTCCTCGTAACTTGGCTGCATTTCGAAATTAGATTACTCATATTTTTTGTATTTTAAACCAATGGGGACATTACTCCTAACTTCCCCACCTGTGCACGAATAGAAGAGTCGAATTTTACCCCGCCTATATTTTATATTATATAGAAAAAGTACATCCTAGATACTAACACCTTCTCTTGGCCTCTTGGCTTCAGTTATGGAATCTGCAGGGGTGTTTAAAACTAACAAAACACTGTCCGGCCGTAATAACACGGTAAAATGTAACCCAATTTTGATCACGTTAATCCGCCTATAAAATAACTGTTATTCCCGAGTTTAAGCTCATGAGTAGCTCCAGAGGAATCCCCCTAAAAGTGTGCAAAAGTAACGTGAAAAGGAACGTTTTTATTTTCGGGGAAAATTCGACGAAAACACAAAACAAAAACTAGATAACAATGGGGAAACGGATATAATTATAATAATTTTCCGCCAATATTTTGACAGTTTGAGTAGCCCTGTCGCGAATACGATTTTACCTTTGAAATCCTCGAATTTCCAATTCAAAGGTCAATTTAATTTGGAATTTGGTCGATTTATTCTCACGTAGAAAATTGTACCCGAGGTTCCGAATATAAATCGTTTATACTGAATATGAAAATATTCGTTTGCGACAACAGCATGCCATACTAGAACATCCGAAACGCATTTGTTTATAACATTAGTAATGCCAATAACTACCAAACAATTTGTTTTCATGCATGAGGTAATGGCGTTCTACGGTTTTCAAGTTTCCGTTGACAGCGTTTTACTGCAGCGAATTAGAGTTTATATTATAAAATCAATATAGAGTAATGGCGCGCGTTAGTTTCCTGTAAACATCCGCAAACGGTACTCGAAATGATAACGATAATATAATATTCAAAATAACATTATTATTAGGTAAATATTTTTTTTTCCTTTAACTCTTTTGAAACAAATCGCAATTCGGATACGAATTTCCGAAGAGAAGTCGTCTTGACGTAAACCTACTACTAATATTAGTTGCAATGAGGATCGGTATAAGCCGATATTGAAGATATCCTCGGCTACCTATCGACACAATAGTCGTAAATCGAATTTAACAAATTTTACCAAATTGTTATTAAAAAAACTTCAACGATCTTCCTAATTCACCAATGTTACAAGAAAATTTCCTATGAAGTTTTTGATTGGAGCATGATTTGTGATTGGTTAGTTGTTTATACCCAAAAAAAAGACGTACGGTTTTTTTTTTTGCTGGATAGCTGACGATATCGAGTTATTTAAAACCGATATTTTAGGAGAAAAATGTCTACAATGTCTCTGGAATAGGAAAAAAATATCGTTACAAAGATCGGGAGTTTCACTGGATTAATTTCAATTCATTAATTCATGGTTTTAAATTTAAAATATTGTATAAGTTAGCTGTTTAATATTGGCAAAAAGTTATATCGGCTGACCACTAATAATTATAATAATATATATATATATGTACAATATCGAATACTATAAGTACGCAAAATTTCAAACTATATATAAATATTATATTATACAAAGTAGAACTCGATCCGATCCACTGTAATATTATATTAATATTTTACTTTTTTACTACTATCACTATTTTTTTTTTTTGCATAGGGCTGGTATTTCAATGCACTTTGCATTTTTTTCATTTTCCAAAGATAACTGCGTGATGTTTGTTTTGTTACAAATTCGTTATATGTATTTTTGAATAAAAATAAGAAATTGTATTTTATATTTTATGATAATTTTTGACTTTTGAAGTCATTTTTTTAAATTTTCTATAGTACATTTTAAAAGTGCATTATTTTGAATGTTTATTTTATATACAAACATATTTATTTTAAGAAATTATTAGGGCTTTATGACGCATCAAATTGTTTGCTTTAATTATTACTTATATTATATGTATTATTAAAATATTATATTTACTGTGGCGCCTATTTCTCTCCACGGCAACAAATTGGAATGGTGTTCATAGGGACCAATCAATACGATCGGTTTGATGTCACTCGAAGCGAAGTCCATCGCATGTATCAATTTGTGTATGGCACCAGTACAACCGCTTCCGGTGAATATAACAGCGTCATCTTCCGAGGCGTGGACCGCGTTTCGGACGATATCACGGGCTTCGTGTCTACAGAGAAGACATTATATACATATACCAGTGAAATAATATAATATCTAAAAACCTAGTGAATTTCGAAATATGCAATGCATAGATATGTTAAATACATTTGAAATATGTCTGGGTAGAGAAAAGGGCTCAAAATTGAAACGCGGGAAAAAACTCTGAGAAAATGCAATTTTTGTAAAACTTGTTACTATTTATACTCATTGTGCATATTATTCTATGATTTGATATATTATAAGGGGTGAAGTACTTTTACCAACATTTTATAATAGCATAATAGTTACATAACTATAAATAATATAATACACATTGTGCAATGAAAAAAAAAAATGTTGCTAAAAAAGATGAGCCCAAATTGTATATAATATTTAAAACATAAAGGAATTAAAAATAGAACATTTAAAATGGTATGTAGAAGAGTAACTTTAAAATTAAGTTACGATAAGAGATAAGTAGAATTATTTCTAATCAATTATAATATATTAATAATACTGTTTTGCAGACATATTGAATAATTAAATAAGCCCTATAGGTTAGATACCTATAGCATGCAGTTGTATTATTGTAATTTATTACACGGCTGTTTGTCAAAGCATAATATGAGATAGGTATGTTAGTCAACCAGGCGAACACAGCTGACTGTAACAGATGTATATCCGTTTGATTGTGTGCAATGTGCACTATACGTTTAATTAAAAATAGCAAAGAAATATCGAGTAGGTATTTTAGTTCTGCATACATACTGTCCAGTATAAAAATAACACATTTTTTTAAAATAATTTTATCGATTAGTTTATTATTGTAAATTAGGTATTGGAAAAAAAAATATAAGTAAAATATAATATAAATTCAGAATAAATTTAAAATTCAAATGAGGACCCAGTTGCCGAAAGTGTGGGTTAAAACGTATATTTGTACTTTTATTTATTCTGAAATTTCAAGTATACATGTTTAGAAATCGAGCTATATATTATAGTATAAAATATCATAATAATTAGAGCCCGGAATTAAATGCATTTAAAAATTGTTAAATATGAAGCAAATATGTATAAAAAGTGGATAAATATGCAATTATACTTTTAAACCAAGAATAGTAATAAACTTAGTAATAATTTATTATATATTGATATATTATATTATTTGAAATAATATACTTGAAAACCTAACAATAAACTTTCAAAATAATAAAACTAAAATCACATGTTTGTTACCACACAAGATTTTAAAATATAACGACACATCGCACACGACAAGAATGACAAATTAATACATAAAATGATGACACCAAGACATACGTGATTGTGAGCAATAGGTTAGAGCTAAGATTTCATATACTGTGGCAAATATAACAATATTTTAACAAAATTCCTCTGAGAAACAATGTTAACAACTTTTTTTTCTACAATAAAATTAATTTATCAATAATAAATACATATGATATGCATATTATATGGAAGTATGAAATAATATGCAATAATCCTCCGAATATACAAAATATGCAAAGTCAAATTTGATAATTAAATTCGGTGCG